>PVKS010002853.1:61706-112087 GCA_004027875.1 Aplodontia rufa | reverse complement strand
TGTAAAACTAAGGTTCAAATGTGAGATTGCTGGTCTATGGCCTACAGGTTCCAAACTTTCCTGGAAGTCCTTGCCTTTCCCCCTAAGATTTCAGCAATTCACACATCCAACCACAAAGTCTGAGAGGTACTCCAGCCCCATCTAACAGAGAATGTTACCAACCTTCTAAAAGGTGTGCCACTTGTACAGACAAAAACTAACGTCTCTGTTTTTTAATTTGCATTTCTCTGACCATTCTGGGACCTTGAGAACCTTTTCAAGATGATCATTTGCATCTCTTAATTTGCATCTCTTCTTCTGGGAATTGCCTATTCCTTTGATCATCTTTCTACTGTTTTTTCCTTTACACAGCATTTAATCACACACTCAATCCCCACTCCCAATCTACTAGATACACAAAGTACAAGAGCATCATCCTCCAGAGACAGAATGTGTCCAGTAAGGGTAGAGGTTGTCTTAGAATAGGGACATAGTAAACCCTCAAGAACATTTGCTGAATAAGTGAATGGCAAAGAATTTTGTTAAAATTGCAGCTAGAAGAGTAAAAAGGAAACACAAATGTTCATTGCTTGTTCTACATTTTTAGAACAGCATCAGCTTTATCGAAATTAAATTCTTGGTTAAGAGAAAAACAAAACCATGGTCTTGGAACTGACTCTAAACATCCACTGTGAAATGGGTAAATGAGCCCAGTCCTAATTCATAGCTCTGGCTGACACATAAATAAAGGCTCTCACAACCAAAGCATTTTGTACTCAGCCTGGTCCACCAGCTGCCATTCAAATGGCACCTGCCACTGAGCCAAAGTTGTTAGAATAGTCAACCAACAGGAGAGTCCAATCTTAAGCCTTTTTGTGTTTTGTCCCTGCCTCCAAGACTTTCTTACCTTTCAAAATTGCCTACTTATGGGGGTGGGGGTGGCCTGCAGGGGAATTTGGCAGAGTTCAGATTCCTAAACTCTTTTAACTTTAGGGAAAACATCTGGTTAGGCCCACCATTTATCCCCATTATTTGTAATAGTTCTGTTTGGCTTATGTTTTAACTAGTCTCCTTATTACATATAAAAGCAATAGGATTAAAAAGTTCTGGGGGAAAGTACTGTAATTAAAAAGGCACCAGTTGAGTATGTGAAGCTATAATTCTGGGCTGCTCATTATATTTTTCTTCTTGTCTTTAAAGGGTTTTATACTCAATTTAAAAAGACTCTGAATTATTTAACTCATTTTTAATACTTCCTGTATTAGTCAACCACCACCCAAAATCTCCAAGAAAATATTATGACTCAAAAGTTCTGGAGCATAATGTCACAAATCATAAGCTAAAGACACTGTCCCGAGAATCTGAGCATGACACCCCCACCCCCTTCTCTCTTTCTCTCTCTCCCTCCCTCACTCTCTCTCCCTCTCCAGGGCCTGATAAGTTGACAAGCAACTTTCCAAAATGCATAGGCATTTCCTAACCCTTTGAAGTTACAAAATCTTAATCAGAAAAAAATGCAGGAACTTTGATCAAGCCATGAAGTTATGATAATAGGAATCAGGCAAGAGGTAACAAAGCACATTTTTGAACACTTTGTTGAGAGAGTCAAAAATGGATAAATATTAAGGTAGTAAACTTGGGAATAAAGATTGGAAGTGTGCAATAAAGCTTGTCTTTTAAGTGAATTGTTATTACATAATGTTTAACATGCACGAAATATGTGAAATGTGTATGTAGTTACAGAATACAATGCTAAAATGAATAAACACATCTTTAAGCATGTAGATTCTTTTTCTGAGCACAGATGATAAAAAATTATACTGTTCATCACCTGTAATTGCTCTTGGGAACTAATGATATTCTAGGAGGAGTCAATGATGGGAATCACTGTAATTTAGTGATGGAAAAGAAAATGGAATACAACATCATGCACACACACACACACACACACACATCCTTTCTTTCCTAAATTTTATCTTCTCTTAAAAGTACACTAGAGAAGAGTGTTAACAAAAAAAAAGCAAAACAAAAAAATCGAAAACCTTGAACAAGTAGTCAGCAGTATGTGAATTCAAAATACACATACAACTTAAACATACTGAGGACCTTTAAGGTGGACTCATTCAACGGGGTCAAATTTTTCAAAGTTCACTTTCCCTTTTAAGGCAAAAGCACAACATCAATGCCTACAATAGAGATTCTAGTAATTCTCTACTATTTACTATTACTGGAAATAGGTACAAAGGCAGAGAGAAAACAGTGGCTCCCCCAGTCAGAACTTAAGGGTGGGGGCTGGAGCGGTGGTTTGGTGATTATGGCACCTGCCTGGCATGTGCGAGTAAGTTGGTTTGAACCCCAGCACCACGTACACAGCAAAGTGTAAGAGCAACAAAAGTCACATGAAAAATTAAATAAAAATTACTTCACTTCTCTCTCTCTGTCCCTCTTTCTAAAAAAGAAGAAAAAATTAAAGGTGTTTCCTACCACCTCCAAGACTGGAAACTTCATGAAACAGATGAAAGGTTTTTTGCATTAATTTTTCTTCTATATTGGAGAAAGAGTGTCTTGGTGTTTTTCACTATTCTAAGGCTCAACTTAAATTAAAAAAAAAAAAGTGTTCATGCAGGTATCCCTCCTCTCCCAAGGCCACTTTCATACCAACTATCCTCCTCAGTTTTTGCAGAGATGCATTAAATGAGCAATCAAGTAACTTGGAAAAATCACTTTGTGACATTCACATGGGAAGCACTTGATGAAGTGAATAAGTAGCGCAGAAGCAGTCTAATAATAGCTGACATCACATCTCCTACAAGAAAGTTTCTGTCCTCCCTCCACATACAATCATTCCCCATCCCCAAGTTTGTGTGGTTCTTTCCAGCCTCTCCAACGGTGAAGACCCAAAGTGCTGAAATGACCTTAATACTGTGACAATATTTCATTAAGACTCCAAGGAGAAAAGCTGGCACAGTCCCGCAGTCACAGGTCAGCAAACACGCCCTCCCCTGTCCCTTCACAAAGCAGAGGTCACAATCTATCTACTAACCAGTCTACAAAAGTAATGATTTCCCACAGCCCTGCTCCTGTGAAGTCGCTGCCTCCCGGCTCTGAAAAAGGGAGGACAACGGGCAACCTGAGGATCGCCTCACTCAGCACACCCAGCGACTATCAGAGTACTGATAAGTACATGGTACTTAGAGCACCGGGGTGCTCGTAATTTACGTGTATTTTGGGGGCCCATTTCTCCAGAACATTACCCATACTCTCCTGCCTTAAATTGTGTGTCTGACAATGTCATCTCCTCGGCTTCATTCCTCTCTCATCTTCTGGAAATAACCAGGGGTTAGTTTTCACCAGGAGCCATAGGAATACTTCCTTCCCCCCAAGTTATCTCCGTACTTCACCAGCATCAAGAATGCAAGTTTCCCCACGTGTCACCAGAAGCCCCAACTTCTGGAAACGCCCCTCACCCCCGTTCCTCGCCTCCACCAGCAGGCTGATAAGAGCCCAGCACGTAAATGCCGGGTACGGACTTGGCCGCCCCCGCCAAGGAGGCGACTGGAGGCTTTGGGCTGATAGATCCAAGCCAGGCCCTCGCCAGGATCCGCGAACTGGGGCACCTCCACTCCCTCAGGGAGTGAGCTCTCCCGCCCTGCGAAGCATCCAAGCGACCCGGGGCGCTGGAAAAATGCTCTTCAACCAGCGCCGGGCCCGGTGACGCCGCCAAGCGCACCACCGTTCAGGCGGAGCGCCCCGGCGGCAGCGGCCAGGGAGAGGGGCGTGTTCCCTGCGCCTCCAAGCACTAAGGCCGCGTCTCCGCGGGACAGGGACACCGGGGAGCCGAGCGTTGGGTCTCTAACCAGGGCTCGCCGTCTCAAACACCGCCCCGCCGGCCTTGCGATCCGCTGCAACCCGCGCGCCCTAGCGAGGACAGCCGCCTGCCTCCTCGCCTACCTCAAACTTTCCCAGCGACAATCGCTCCTGCCGTCCGGCGGGGCGCCTCACTATCCCCGGGGCGCAGAAACTGTTTGCCCCCTCTTCTCCGCAGCCAAGACCCACTAAAAATATGGCGCCCTCGAAGTCGTTCCACCGGCCCCCTCAGGGATCCCGAAATGCCAGTCTCCAGGTCCCTGCGGCTCCCAATGGGCGCGAAATCTCAGCTCCTGGGGTCAGGGAAGGAAAGGGAGCCGCTTGGCCAGTGAGAGGCCACCGCACTGGATCCAAACCCTGCCCTCGCTCTCGCACGCGCGCTTCCCCCGTTGCTCAGCGGCCAGCAGTCTGCTAGCGGCGAGATTGGCAAGTGAAGGGGAGTCCTGGAGTCTGCAGGTTTAAGAGTCCGGCGCAAAGAACGAGCTCCGGGGTTGTCTTTGCCGGGAGCCTCGGCGGGAGTCTTGTTTGCAAAGTGGCGCTGGAGTCCGGGCGGCCAGTGCTGGAATGAAGCCGCTCCGCCCTCGCCAACTCTCCTGGCGCGGGGGCCCGGTCGGGGTCGAGGGGACACTCAGGCGGGGCCGCTTTTCAAAGCCCAGTTACCGGAAACCCGGCGGGAGCCCCGAAGGGGACCCGCTGCCCACGGCCAGAAATCCGCTCTCCGGCGCCGGCTGCGAGACTGTTTGCAAACCGCGGCGCCCAGGTCGAGTGCAGTGAAACATACATGTGCAATAGACAGGTGCATTAATTTCAATTTATTTTTATTTTCCTTCAAAAAGCCCTCCTAGAATATGAAATCTGGGAGCTTTGCGGGTTTTTTCTGCATTGACATCACTCACGAGATGCAAAAGGGAGAAGAAAAAAAAAACACCCACATTTTCCTTATGGAGAGGGGAGGGAAAAGACACGAGAAATTCATGCAGCATGCATGCAGCTGGAGGAAGAGGAAAACCAGAGTGAGCCGTGCGCCTTACCGGGGGATGCATTTAGTGTCTCATTGCAGAGCGCCTGCCCCGGAGTGCAGCCGGCGTCCCCCCGCGCGCCCGGCGACAGCTCCGCTCCCGCAGCCGCCGCAGCCGCCAGAGCCGCTGCCGCCACCCCTGGCTCCGGGCGCGGAACAAGAGCCGAGGGCGAGCGCGAGCGCACGGCCCGCGAGCGCCAGGAGGGCAGGAAGCGCGTCATCACTCGGGGACGGCGCGGCTCCGGCGCGGGCCCGGCGCCGCTCAGCACCCAGGTCGGGCCCGCACCGACGCCCTGGGGACTCTCTGGGGTCTCTGCTCTGCGGTGCCTTGCCAGGAGGCTCTGCGAGGGAAGGTGACTGGCTGGCGAAGATGTCACCGAGAGATGGGTCGCAGAGTGACCGCGGATCCCCAGAACTCGGGCTCCGGCGTGTAAAGGAGATTGCTCCGCAGGGAGGGACGCGGCATCGTGTGGAATGGGACCCTTGGATCCTCAGTGTGCCTTCCCGGCATCCCGGGACCATTGGCCAGGCCCTGGAGGAAGCGAGATGTGGCTCTTATGGGCGGTCCTGCTGCGACGCGGGTGGCGGGAACCCCGGGCGAACTTGCCCCTTTCCGCACACTTACACCGACACCCTGCTGGTCAGAGGTCACTTAGGGATTTGGGGAACGTCTCGAGGCATGAATGGAAGACGAGGCCTCTTCTGTTCTTAAAAACATTAAAAATTTCAGCTATCTACCATGCCCTTGAATAACATCACTTATACACTTCGCCCCTTAAATGTATAGCCATTAGGAAAAACCATTGGATGATGTGGAGCAATGTGAAGGTCATTACGGGATCAAGGAGGCAAATTCCAAAACACTATGTACCCTCTGATCCCATTTTTTAAAGTTATAATGGATGGAGGTAGGCAGAAAAGACTGTAAATAATATCAATACTTTCACTGAGTTTCTCAGTGATTGGTGGAATTGTGCATAGGTGTCCTTTTTCTGCTTAGTTCTAATTTTTTTCTGTAAGGAATACATACATGAGTGTTGTGATTTCACAGGAAAAAACAAAATAAGAAAACAATTGTGCTTTTCCCCTTACCCCAATACAAAATGACCAGGATAGACTCCTCTTCCAAGGAATAGATGGCAAATCTCTTTAATTACTCAAATGAAACCACTGCAACTTTTCACCGTTTCTCAGCATGGAACAGCTGTCAGTATAAACCCAACAGTGAGTTATTTTTGTTCATTGAAACTGTCTCAGGGATGCCCAGTGGTCCATCAAATAAACCTGGACACTCTGTAAGAACAATTGCAACAATGTTCTTATGAGACTGAGAATCTAATTCATCTCAGAGATCTTTCAACCTTAAGAGTACAACTTTGTAACTTATTCTCTTTGCAGAGAAGATACAATAAATCAAGGAGCACAATCAGAGAACCAATCACTTGGCCACTTAAGGAAGTCCTAAAAGTTGCAGGTCACACACTGTTCCTAATTGCTCATGTGAAATTCTTGTGTTCACACTTCTTTAAACATTTACTAGCCTAACAGAATAACTACTGGTGGCAGCAAGTCACCTCAGGGGATGATTATAAAAGCAAATATTTGTTTCAGTAAGAGCCTAGTAATAAGCGCATTATATTCTTGCCACTTAAGTTATCCCTTTGTTTACTGACAAATAGCAACCATATTTTTATAGCTCAAGTGCCAGAATTATATAAGACACTCTTGAAGAAAGAAGAAAAATCCTTTGCATCTGATGCCATTATCTCCTCCCACTCCCCAGTTCACAGGGTACAATGGCTTCCCACTGAGCATCTCAAAATCAGTTTCTTTTCCCCCCCAACCTGAATTCCAAACTTTTCCATCATTTAATCCATTTTTCTCCAAGTATCTCCACCTTTTTCCACTACACACCATTGAGATGCCATTCATAAGAGTATAGATCTTGTCTGTATCTCTGTGCCTAAAAGAAAGCCTGGCACATGGTGGGTGCTCAATACTTGTTTTATAAAAATTGCATATCTTTACACTGTCTATTTGACTAGATTCCACAATATTAGAAGCATTGTCTGTCCTACTAGACCATCAACATAACCCTGGGATGCATCAATTCAGTGCCATAGCCTTGGTTTAGTCTAGTGACTTTACTCTTTTCAAAATGGCAGCTAAATCTACAAACGTTCAGAGCAGTGAGGTGCAGGTGTTTGAATAGCTATGCATTACTAATCCAATTAGCACTATTCTGTAGCTCTCTGAGATCAATTAAACCTCTTTCCCTAGAGAAAAAGAACATCAATCCTAGAGTGCTTTGCTTGTAGTCCTTGGCTTCAAACCAATAGACTTAAAACATTTCATTTTACAGTACCTCAGTTTCTTTAACCACTCGTTGCTTCAAAACCAGTTGCTGATTCTTTAGAAAAACCAACTAATCATTTTATTGCATAGTCATATACTTTTCAACAACTTCCCCAATAGAAGTGAAATTGATTTTTACCAGTAGCCTATAGTAATGTCTTTGAAATTAAACCTCCTCCACTAGACCTGAGAGGAGTTTTCTAAATTTAGAGTCAGTTGTTAGTAGCCTCTGTCTTTACTAGTCACCGTGACCATAGCATTGCCAACCAGAAAGCAAAACAAAACAACAGCAACAAAACCAAGTAATGTCTTTTGACAAGATTATATTCCCGGGCTTTGTCTCCACCCAGCAGAGGAAAACATGATGGTAATTTATCTTGGAGTGTATAGGACCTGAGAGAAAAGTTCATTCTATCTAAGCAATTTCCCAAGTCTTTATACATGGTCCTACTTCCTGCCCAGTAGATAATAAGTGACTGAAAATCGATACATTTTGTATGGAAAAGAATGCAACAGTTACAGGGCTTATAATCCCAGCCACTCTGGAGGCTGAAACTGAAGGATTTCAGGTTCCTAGCCAGACTCATCCACTTAGCCAGGTCCTAAGCAACTTATCAAGACACTGTCTCAAAACACAAAATAAAAAGGGCTTGAGGATGTGGCTCAGTGGCAAAGAGCCCTTGGATTCAATCTCTAGTACCAAAAATAAAAAAAAAACTGCAACATTTAAGAGAAGTACATTTAAAAGATAAGTTTCCAAATCACTTATAAAAAATACATCTGTAACAAAAACAAAATTTCATCACAAGTTATATCTGTAATTACAAACTAGACATTGCTTGGTGCTAGAGTAAGATGCCAAGAGATTGCTCCCTTCCTCCCATGCAACTACTGAGCTTCAATATCTTGATTTCCTGTCTGCATCTGCGTGTATTTGGAATCACATTTGCTCAACTTTCATACCCGAGCAAACCTGTGTCCATATTGAAAAGCAAAAAGAAATTCTACCAAATATTCCACTTTTACTTATAAGATCTCCACTTTTATAAGATATTTTGTGCCATATTAAAATATCTTCTAAGGCTTTCTTGATAGAATACACCAGCAGTTCATGGTTTTCCCTCCTTTCAAGAACACTTGTATCCTCTCCCAGGAGTAAGGAAGAAGTGGAAACCACATTTTCTAAAAATTGCCCACTACTCAGAACCGGCGATGAAAAAATATTCAGACTTCTACTCTCATTTAACATCTTTTAAGTTTTTGGATTTCTCCCCATCTCTTTTCTAATTATAAACTCTAGGAGAAAATATTACCTAAGTTGAAGTATAACAAGGAGTAAGGTTTTTGTTCTTGTTTTGTTTGCTTTTGTTGGAGTACTGGGAGTCTAACCTAGGGGTGCTTTACCATTGAGCTACAACCCCAGGGCTTTTTAAATTTTTTTAGTTTGGGACAGGGTCTTGCTAAGTTGCTGAGAGGCTCACTAAGTTGCCCAGGTTGGCCTCAAACTTGCAATCCTACTGCCTCCGTCTCCACAGTTGTTGGTTTTACAGGTGTGCATCTAGCTGTTATTTTTATTTTATTTGAAAGGAATATATTTGACATTGCAAGAATTAATATATTTTCGTTTTTTTAGCTCTGAGTAGAGCTTCATCTTCTTCCCACCTATTCAGGATGAAGTAATAGATGCAGATTTAACACATTCTCCCCCAATCCTCTCTTAAATTAAGGCACAGCTTTATTTAGGAAAGCAATGAGTACACATTCAAGAGAAAATATAGTCTATCCCAAGAGAAAGAAACCCAAATGATACCTCTTTTAAGAGAGGACATTTGTCAAATAGATTCAGAAAATGATTGTTATAATTGTACTGAAGGCAGGACATGCTTGAAATATTTTCTTCTTTTCCTATGGTATATATAACACACCCAGAAGTGTCGCTGAAGCAACATCCAGAAGAATATTAATAACTATTTTGCCAAATCAAATTGTTAACATAGAGTGAATAGATTGGAAGGCAGGAAGTTTTCTTTCAGTTGACTTACAAAGACATGTTTGAGGTTATGATGCTGTGGTTAAAAATCTTTAAAAATAATTTTATGGTGGATCTTCAACATTATTTTCTTATATATATGACTTCTAAGACTGGGATTTTAAAAAGTGCTATATATAAACATGTTTTCATGAAATATTATACAACATCAGGACATTGTAGGAAGACTTCTGAACAAAAGAAAAAAATTAAATCTGTGATCACAACCAATTGACCTCTTTGGCTCTGAAGACTTTAAATTTTATTTATAGATGCCACAAGATTATTTTAAAACACTTTGTTGCTAGGCCTGGGGGATGTAGCTCAGTTGATAGGGCACCCCTGGTTTCAATCCCCAGTACCAAAAAAATGAAAAACAAAGAAGAAGAAGAAGAAGAAGAAGAAGAAGAAGAAGAAGAAGAAGAAGAAGAAGAAGAAGAAGAGGAAGAAGAAGAAAAGAAAAGAAAATAAGATAAGATAGAATGCAAAAAGAAAAAAATTTGTTTAGGGATCAGACCAACTTTAATTTTTAAATAGAATGTTTATTGTCATTTAGGAAATGTCATTGCAAGCCTACCTAAAATGGGATGGGTTTGTTCTAAACAAAGATGCTTATTTCATGTCTAAGTTTTTAATTGTTTTTAATTATCTAAATTAAAATGATAATTCAAAAAGTAAATGTAATCAGAAAATTCTTAGATTTTCATTGTAACTTCAGAGAGGTAACTGGTGACTTTGGATTTATTTAAAAGATAAATATGTCCAGTATAATTGTTACTTTCCTATTTATTTAAATCAATTTGACAAATGTTTACTGAATTGATGCCAGGATTCATTATGAGCAAGACAGTCTTCTTTCCAGAATAAACTTTTTTCAGGAGAGCTGACACTCCCTTTAAAGATTAGAGAAGTCACACCAGATATTCAAACTAATTCTGTTGATAAAAGATCTTTCTCCTTTTCTCCTTTCATCTTATCATTTCCCTCAGAATTACAAGTACCAGAGGTTAAAATATACCAGAAGAAAACTGTTTTCCTAAGGTCAGGCCAAGGCACAGAGGAATGGATGGTTCCTTCTTGTCCTGTATTCTGTTGCCTGTAGCAGACTTGGCATGGCCTGGAAACTAAGATTGACTCCATTACCAGAGCTCTGATGGACTCTCTCATACATTATTTGTCTCAGCATTTTAGATATACTTCAACTTCCTCCCAGATTCACCTCCAGAACTCCACTGGTTCAGGAAATTTTTATTTTCTTCAGTTTACTTAAAGAGGTTATTCCACTGAGGTTTGGCAGACTTTTAGCATTTTTACATCATCCTGTCTTTATTTTCACAGACTCAAAATTTTCCTTGCAAAGAAGACTGTAAAACTGGCTCTCTATAGAGTCACGAGAAAAGTCATAACTGGGCAGCTGAGGCAACTAGAAAGAGAGCAGGGCATATCCATTCAGGTAATTCAGGTAATATTTAATGCATCACCTTTTTTTCCTTCCTTCCTTCCTTCCTTCCTTCCTTCCTTCCTTCCTTCCTTCCTCCCTTTCTTTTTATATCAAGGATTGAACCCAGGGGTGCTTAACCACTAAGCCCTACTCCCAGCCCTTTTAATATTTTATTTTGAGACAGATTCTCGATAAGTTGCTTAGGGCCTCACAAAATTGCTGAGGCTGGCTTTGAACTCAAGATCCTTCTGTCTCAGCCTCTGGAGTCTCTGGGATTACAGGCATCCACCACCACACCCACCAATGCATCAACTCTTAACATTATTTTTAAATATTTTCCCAATGCAATCAAAGATGAGAACAAAACAACAAACTCTAGCACCAACTCAATTAGCTAAATTATTTTCTACCTAAAGATAAAATAGATATAACAGGATAACATTTTATTTGCCTTAACATCAGAAAGATCATTTACAAAATTGTAATTTTGAAGTTCTATAAAAATCAAAGATTTAAAAGAATTTTTTTTGTTAGTACTAGGGATTGAACCTAGGGGTGCTTGCCTGAATTTGTCCCCTACTGTTTTTCTTTTTCTTTTGATATAGGATCTTGCCATGTTTCCAGGCTGGTCTTGAACTTGTGATCTGCTTGCCTCAGTCTCCTGTGTAGCTGTGATTACAGGCCTGCACCACAGCACCCTGCTTTAAATTCTTTAAAATGTATTCATATTTAGCTCAGAACCACAAGACCACTATGGAAAAAATAGGGCTCTTTACAATAATCAGTGGCATGGAAGTGGTATTTTAATATCACTTAGCTCTCTGGTTCCACTCCATGCTACTATCTTACTTTAATGGATTCTTATTGCTACAGTAGCTAAGCACAGAGTGCCCAACATAAAAATTTTCAGAACTCACTGGGCTTCAGTCAGTCTACTGACCAGCGAATCACTTTCTTCCTTTTCCATACAAATTGGTATAGCCAAATAGATTTCTGAATGGAAAAGAAAGACAATGAAAATAAAGGAACTGATCATACTGTTTCCTTCTTTTTATATCTAAATCAAGTTAAGGCATTAGCAAATTGATATAAAACTATCACTTTGATGCTGACATGTGCCTGACTCATCATTTTGGGCCATGAGACCCAGTACCCATAGCACTGTCATTTAGATAAATTAATGGTTCTAATGAATGTGACCCTTAAATGCCCAGTTTATAACCAATAGATGACCAGGGCATTAGGAGGAGAAAAAAAAACTTACAAGAGGATGAATTTATAAAACTAATTTCTTTCCTTTTGTAATGTCTCTGTCCCCCTTTTTAAAGAATTAATTAGTTCTCTCTCCTTCCCTATCCATCCATGAGTTCCTAGTTCCTTTCTCCAGAGACAGTCACATTTGACGTTTCAGGATATTCTAAGCATATGCAATCATAGGCATATGTTCACTTTTCCCCACAAATGTTAGGATACATGTGTTAGCATTACCCCTGGTTATCAAAGTTTATACACATTGATTGCTACAGTTTTGACAATGTTTCCCCCTCATCTGTATCCTGTATCGCAATATACTTCTAATAAATTTGGAAAAAAAAAACAAATGTTAGGATACTGTTTTACAATTTATTGTTGTTGTTGTTGTTTATTTGTAGGTAGGTGCTTTTTAAAATTTTAAATATGTTACTATGAATTTTTTAAACATATATAACAAAAGTAAAGAGAATAGCATAAAGAACCCCACGGACCTTGTCACCCTATTTCAAGAATCTCACAATATGGCTACTTGCTTCACCTGGCCTTTATTTGTGTATTCACTTTTATTATATTTTATTTTATATTTTATAGTGCTGAGGATTGAATCCAGGTGTGTTCTACCATAGAGCTACATTCTCAGTCCTTTTTCATATTCTTATTTTGAGACAAGATCTAAGTTGCTTAGGCTGAATTGAACTTGCAATCCTGCCTCTGTTTCGTGACTAGCTAGAATTACAGGTGTGTGCCACCATGCCCAGCTATATGTGCACATTTTAAAGCAAATATCAAGACACCATGTCATTTTACCCATACTCACCATATGTATTTAACTCTCTAAATCATATGGACATTTTCTACATATACACAATGACATTATCATACTTCATAGAAAGTGTAATTAGTCATAAAATAAGTAACTATTTCTTGGTGTAATCTGTATTATGATCACACCCTGTCTATATTCAGATTCTCCTAGTTGTTTTTAAAATGCCAAACTTTGGATTTGTCTCCTGTGCTTCTTAAGTCACTTTTCATCCAAGTATCCAGAATAGCCCATTCCTATTTTTGTTATGGCACAGAGAACACTTCATTTGCCCTCTATATTGTTCTACATTCTGGACCTCTATGTCACTGGGTTGTATAACTTGGTTCGCTTTCCTCCTACATAAACTTGAAGTTGGTTCTACAAGCTTAGTTAAGTTCAGGGCTGATGCTGTGAGGCTTGTACTACTTTACATCAGAGGCACATAATATCAGGGTGTCCATCTTTCAGGGAAGTCGAGATTGACCAATGCATGTTCAGGATGTGCCAGCAAGACCTGCCATTGTAAAATTCTCATGAGCCTTTTATCAGATGGTTTTATCCATTAACTAGTGCTGCCCGAATTGGTCGTTCATTAGGGACTGCAATATGGGGACACTCTAGCATTATTATGTGAAAGAACATACTTGGCTGCAGCCTTGTCTTTCCCTAAAAAGGCCCATTAGTTCTTAGAATTAATTGAATTGGGATATTTACATTAAAACTCATGGAAATATCAAAATAGTTAGCAAGTTCCAATCATGGAGAAACAGAGGTAAAATCAATGTGGCAATAAGAATGCTAGCTATAAAGGGACTCAAGAGCCTCCCAGAAAGTGGCTGAGGAAGTGGAGGGTAATGAGCAGTGAGCAGTGAGGGCGTGATGGAGGAAGACTTGCTGGAGGGTGAAGGGTGTTGAGGGATATCCCAGCAGGGGTGGATTGGTCCAACAAGAAACTAGGAGGATAACATGTGCAACACACTGGGTTCAATCCCCAGCACAGGAAGAAGGGAAGAAGGAAGGAAGGAAGGAAGGAAGGAAGGAAGGAAGGAAGGAAGGAAGGAAGGAAGGATCCAGGTGAAGAAGACAGACTTCAGAGGAGAATGGAAGGGAAGTGAGGAGTAACCATCAGTGTTCTTTGTGGCAAACATCTATCTCCACAGGGATCACTCCATGGCAACCTCATTCAGGGCTGAATTTGTGAGGTGATCTCACCCTAGTCCACCCCCATTTTCCAAAAAAAAAAAAAAAAAAGACAGTTCAGTTTGGCATTTGGACTAGATAATGAACCATTTATGAAGGAAAAAACCCCAAAGTGACAAGGGTATGTGTGTGTATGTGTGTGTGTGTGTGTGTGTGTATGTGCACACACACACACATATGCCCACTCTTGCTACCTTGCTCTCTACAGAGACTGGGAAAAGGACAGAGACACTGAAAGGTCTTATGAAAGCAGTTTCTCCTAGGATGGGCTAGGGGAACCCAAATTTGTGACTAAACTATGGAGGTGGGCTGGAGAGAAAACCTGAGATAGAATATTTTTGTTTATTTTCAGATTTCAGGAAGGTAAGATAAGACCAGAAAAACCATTAAAATGACCCAATAACAATGAATTGGGAGTTAAAGGGCAGAGCACAAAATGAGATGTTGAAACAAGAGAGGCAGGAATCCTGGGATCAGGAAGCAACCAGGCTCTGATCCTGCCTGAGGGATCTGGCATGGGGCATGATGTGGGATTAATGGGTGCCCTTGCCATATGTATGCTTCAGAAAACAAAAACAGATATTTAATTAATTAAAATAATATACGGACTTCCTAGTGTACTTGCAACACCTAGCACGGAAAGCTCCTGGTAATTTTTTTGAATGAATAAACAGATGATGAGTGGTGTTCAAGCCAAATGACCAGTTGTTTACTAGGTTTTAAAATAAGTGACTTTAACTCTTTGTGCCACCAACATCTCCAGTGTCATCCCACAACTGACATTCCCACTATGTGTTTACTCAAAGCACTTAAACTTAACACATACTCACACATCCACCTGGTCCACCAGACCAAGCTTCCTGATGACTTGTTTCATAGGGGCCCATTCTTTATTTGTATGTGAGTCTTCAGTTCTTGCAACAGTGCTTAGGACAGAGTCGGTGCTGAGCAAATATCTCCTGTATGAGTGGCTGGAGAAATGATAGGAGAGTAACTTACTGAAGGACCAAGGTCTTTAATTTTGACTCAGTTCAGTGTCATCAAACATGCTCTTTCTATATCCCCACAACGTACCAGATTCTTCCACTGTATATTTCAAGTAACCTATGTGGATTGGGAAAATTATCTGGAAGGTTTTAGAAGAAAAGGAGACCCCTGGCAGGCCATGCTGTCATGTGGAAGGCAGTAAGCACTACTTTACAGTTGTGGTTTACCAAGCAACCCTGACAAGGGCTGGATACCACTAGTGAGGCCTTGTGTTGGCTCTGGTGGGGTTTTTTTAATCCATTTATCTTTGGTGTTTTCTAGGAATAAACTCAGAAACTATTTCTCATTTCCACAAAAAGATCATGGAAGCAGGTGCTCATTCCTTCAGAAGACACCGTGGCCCCACATTGCCATAGATTGACAAGTGATGACATGTAAGTAACTGACTTAAAACTGAGGGGAATCTTTCAAGTCCCATGTCTTAACTCTGCTGGGTTTAAAGATTAAACCAAACACATTGGCCTGAATTTAATTCTTCTTCCATGGAGGACCTATTTGAAAGGTTGTGTTTTCTACTTTACCTGATTCTACTCAAGATTATGCAGGTCAGTCCTGTCAAGAGTAAGCGCTCCCAGTACGTACATACGGTTTGTTAAAGAGGAAACTATTGAAACCACCATCAGGAAACCTAGGTTCTGCTGGTGGCTCCACAGGAGATTTGTGACCTTGGACATCCCTTCATTTTTTTTTTCCAGGGCTGAGGACTGAACTTGGGGCCTTGTGCGTGCTAGGCAAGTGCTCTGCCACTGAGCTAAATCCCCAACCCCATCCCTTCACTTTTAAAATCAGAGTATTTTCATATGTAAATTTAACAGGTTGAGTCAATTCATAATTCCACTTCTAGCTTTCTATTATTTCTTTAACATTTATAAAATGTATGATTGGTATTGTTCATAGGAATTTGTAATTCACTGCCTCACACTGTAGATACTGCCTGTCCCCTTCTCTCTGCTAAGTGTAAGCTCCTCAGGGCTGGAACGCATCTTATGCTTTGTAGTGGATGCTGTGGTGAAACCACTGAGAAACCCTTTTCCCAGCCCCTGGGAGTGTGGTGCTTGAGGGCTCTCTTCTGAGTCCCTCTTCACCTCTTCCTAGTGTAAGGGATTTGGGGACAAACGGGGGTGGGACAGTCAGCATCCAGTGACTACATGGATGGTGTTGTTGGGAGGGGCAATAATAAAGACCAAGGGGGAGCAACTCTTAAGAGCTTCCCCAGCCTCAGAGTTCCCCCTGGGATCAGCTGAGGTATTTTGGGGACTTTACCACAGCTTACCCTTTTCCTTGTCTATCTCACCATTCTTACTTCCTGAGAAGTGTGGTTCCTGAGAACATTTCCCAATCAACTCCCTGCCTGCAACTCTCAGAGACCCAGGGTCTGTTTTCTGGTGCCATCTTGTTTCTTCCTGAGTATGCCCCTCATCTCTATGCAAGGTGGGCTCAAATAAACTGATGTCCACAGAGGCTGAAAAGAGAAATCCACACTGGGAGTAGCCCTGCTCTTTGTCTCCGCAAAGTCTGAAATTGACAGTGTTTCTCCCAGAGTCCAAGCCTCCACTATCAAAGCCAAAAACAGAGGAAATGTTCTCTATCAGTGAGGCTCAGTGTGTGTTTTGCTGTTGCTCATCTCTTTCCATGTGTATATCTAATTTCTGGCAGCAGATAGAGTGGAGAGACTGGCCCTACATACCTTGAATAAAACCAACAGAATATTTAAAAGTTGGCCAGAATTCTTGTTCTCCTAAAGCCAGAGAGTACTTGATTTTCTAACTGCTTCCTCTTTCAGATGAAAACCAGGATGAAACCAAACACATTGCAATGATCTGGGATCCATCAGCTTAGAGGATGCCAAGGTTTCAGGAAAACTTGCTGTTCTCTTCCACAGGAAAGGGAAACATTACTTTTAGGCAACCTCTGAATGCCCACAGGGTCTAATACAATAATGTTGCATTTATAAAAGTGATGTGTCATTTTAACTAGATTAATTCAGAATTGACACATGACACGTCTTTACCTTTACAATCAGCTTACTACAGTATCTTATCTTGTGTTAACACAAACCTTTCAAAGGAATACTTGCTTCCCCTAGCATTATCATTTCCCTTCTGCTGAACACTCTCCTTCAACAGCTCAGAGTATCTGTGCCTCACTAAAAATCCTCATATACGTGTATGTACACACACACATATGTATATGAGATTTTTTTGGTCAGGATCTTAGATATTTGCTGTGATTTATAGGAGCACAGTTCTTTGAAATGATTAGACAATGAATTGCAGACTTGGGGAATATTTAAATAATTCAAACATTGTCTGATGCTGTGTGGTTCTGAGAGGAGAGAACAACAGCGGACACCAGAAAATTTCCTGCTGGAACTCTGCCAAGAATAGTTGGCGTTCTGGGGAGGTCCATCACTGTGGACTTTACTGTTTGTAAATTTAATAAATGACTCACATCTGCTTATAATATTATGGAAGTCTATGCAGAAAATATTTCTTACATAAAAACCTATTTTAAAAACCAATACTTTCTGTTTGCAGTATTTCCCTGGGTATGCAGGAGAAATGCTACACCTGTGTTTATACTTGTGTTTAAAATCACAGCATGATAGGACTGGAACTTTGGGAATCATCTAGTTTTTCCCTGTCATGGTACACTGAGGCCCAGAAGAGGTAACGGAGTCAAGGGAAATACACCCAGAGTTCCTTAGGGCCCAGAGGTGCCATATCCCACCCTTCCTCCATTTCTTTCTGCTCTCCTTTCTTCTTTTCTAAATGTTTCTCTGCCTCCTCCCTCCCTATTTTTCTTCCTCCCTCACTTCCTTCTTTTATTCCTTCATGCCTCCTTTTCAGCTCTTTTTTTGGGCTCAGGTCACATATCGAGGTCAGTCCACGACACATTCACATCACTGGTCCAGGCATGGTCCCTTATCACACTTTATCTCCATGTTTGATTTTCTTCCTTCCACATAGGCAACCATTCTAATATATTTATTGCATTTTTATTTTATGCATTTTTCTCCCCACCTTGATACTGTCTTTGCAGGTCCTCTCCTTTGTGCTATGTGTGAGCATTTAGCTGTGGCTCTGTTCTGCTGTGCTTGTCTGAGACTGTGACTCTTCTGGTGGTGTCTTCTGCTTCCCAACCACTTCATCCCACAGTGTTTCTATGACAGCCAGTCCAGGCCCATTCGCTCTCTCTTAAGCAAAAATCATGTGTTTCCCTTATTAAACTTAGAAAACAGAACAAGTCCAAGTAATATAAGTGATTTAGCAATGGCTTTAATAACCTTTCACCTCCAGATAAATCAATGGAACTATTTAATATAATACAGACATAAAGGGTTCAAAAGCTGCCTTTATTCAACCAAAATGGCCAGAATGCTTTTAAAATGTCCTGCCAGCTTTGACTTCAGTTCCCAAGAGAAAAATATCTTACACTGTTAAAAAAAAAAAAAAAGGTGGCAAACGACAAATGAAAGAAAGGAAGAAAGCAAGCCGTGGTGGCAGGAAGATGGGGATTGCACCCTTTTCTGAAGGACAATTTGGCTTTATGTATTCAGAGCATCTTATCTAGCAATTCTGCCTCTGGGAATTTATCAGAAGGCAATAATAAGGAGTTGGAGCAAAGATTCATCAGAGAATGTTCATTGCAACATTATTTCTAACTGAAAAAACTGGAATCAATCTCGATGTGTCACCGTAAAAGATAAGTTGAACTGTGATATATTCTAGTAATTAATTGACTCAATACACATTTTTTGAAGTCCTGCTATATGCCAAGCATGGAGCTTAAGGCTAGGGATATAAAGAGGATCAAAATAGACAAGGGCCCATCTTGCAGAACGGTGAGCCATTAAGCCTGATGCGCTCAGAATATTTATAACACAGTAACTAATAAAAGCAAGATACAAAAGTACCTCTTTCTCTTATTTTTTTACTTTTTTCAGGGTTGAGGACTGAACTCGGGGCCTTGTGCATGCTAGGCAAGCACTCTGCTACTGAGCTAAATCCCCAACCCCCTCTTTCTCTTTTTTTAAACAAGCAATGAGTTTATTAGAAGGGATGGTAAAGGGAAAAAGGGGACACTCTCAAGGGAAAGAGTGTGTCCTCTCAGAGAAGAGAGGGACAGCATACCTCTCCTGCTCTAATTTTATTGGGGGATAACAGAGATATTTCCAGAGAATTCCATCCAAGTCCATTTCTTGACAAAAAGTATCACTATATGTCCAGATTTGAAATCATGGGAAGTTATTCAAAATTGAGAACTTACTTGAGATACATATATTTTGGAGAAATAACGCACAGGATGATGACCATAGATGATAGCAGCATATTCTGTATTTTGAAGTTTTTAAGAGAGTAAATTTTAAACGTTCTGACCACAAAAGTGGTATTTGCAAAGATGGAGATGTTATTAATTTGATTTAACCTGCCACATGGTATGCATGCGTCATCATTTTGTACTCCATAAATATATGCAATTGCAACTTACCAACATGCAATTGATTTTGGAGGAGTACTGGGGATTGAGTCCAGGGACACTTAACCACTGAGCCACATCCCCAACTCTTTTTATTTTGAGACAGGGTCTCAATAAGTTGTTTAGGGTCTAAGTTGCTGAGGCTGGCCTGGAACTTGTGATCCTCTTACCTCTGCCTTCGAAATCGCTGGGAATGGAGACATGCACCACCATGCCCAGCACAATATGTTTTTAAAATAAAAGATTTTAAAACTGCTTTAAAAGAACAAATGTTTTCCTATAAGTTCAGTGCAAAATGACAGATATGATTTAAGAAAAAAAAAGTTACTCAACAGCACCCGTTAGTGGAAGTGCCAGGTGCCCTAGGAGGTAGTAATGATGCCCAGAGGCTCTTGTCCTTGAGGAAGGTTAGTGCTGTGCCTAGCATTATGAGCCACGTGACACTTCAGCCACTGGGTGGGAGAAGGAAAGGTCTGAATTTTATCCAGAAGAAAGGGTGCTCAAGAAAAGCTTCTGTCTGCTCATGACTCCATTTTCCACCCACAAAATTAAGGTGCTGGACTTAGGGTCCCTCCTGATCCTCTGCAGTCCTGGAGTTCTTCCTTGGCCTGTGTTTGTATTTTGCATACTATCCTTTCCCTATTTTTGCCAGAGTTGTGACATGTTTGTGCTTTTAAACTCTCTGAATGACTGAATTGGGTCACTGCTCCACAAATCCAATTGTCAGTCTGTCAACTGTGGAAATGACTGAAAATACTTGGTAGTCCATGCTGGGAACAGCTAACTAGTGCTGTACCTGTGTGCCCCTGGGGTTTTCTTCTCTATAATATATGTGTTACTAATAGATATCAATTCTACCAGTCATACACACACACACACACACACACACACAAAAGTGGTTTACAGTTATATTCTACATCCTCTTCTTATTAAAAATGTTTACATGTAAAGTTAATTTCTTCTAAAACTAGATTTTAACATTTCTCCTTCCTACTTAAGAATTAGAAAGTCAAGTGCTATTTTAAAATAGGAGCATATTATTCCATCAAAACCCATGGAAACACTTATTGTTCTCATTCTTCCTAACAATTATTTTAAGAAGATTTTCCTGATTGTCCAGGGACAATGATCAAACTTCAAACTCTTAAAAATCAAACACAGTTCCATTTTAGGAGATGCATGATCCGGAATAAAGTTCAGTGCATTGACATAGCTAATGGAAATGACTGGTGGGTACTTGTCAGTGCTATATACTATTTGTTTCTTTCCTAACTTTGTCTAGTATTTCTAGACTGCCTTATACTTGTTCTTAATTTTAACCAATATAGTATTTGTTACAGAGTTGTATGTATATCAACTCAGTCTATGGATCTTCAACTGTAGAAACACTCATGCTCCTTAAAAACACAGACTCCCGTGCTCAATTTCAGACCTGCCAAATCAGAATGCCTGGAGCTGAGGCCTAATGATCCAAATTTTGGACAAATTCCCTTCCATCTAGTGGATCTTTATGTGCACTAAAGTTGGAGAACACTTCTCAAATAAAATTTGAGAACTTTTTACAGATTTTTATCTTCTCACTTGTAATTTCATTTTCCATTTGTCCAATACATCGTAATTATCATGACTGATCCTTGAAACAGTCTTTACAATTAATTTTTCCTTCTGGAAATTGTCTACTAGCATCCTGTACGTGTGTTTGTGTGTGTCTAGTTTTATCCAGGAAGATTTTATGACAGGTTCTTCTTGCTCATCACTGGTGGTTACTTTTTTGGACTTTCTTTTTGTTTTCTTTTTTTTTTTTTTTGAAACAACTTTATTGAGTTTTTCACATGGTCTTAGTTGCTCCAACACTTAGTTGTGTATATGGTACTGGAGTTTGAACCCGGGTCCTCGTGCTTGTCAGGCAAGAGCTGAAACCACTGAGCCACTGCTCCAGTCCTTCTTTTTGTTTTCAAACAGTAAGTTCCTTATGAAGACAAAGTTACTATTCCAGATTCTGTTGTAGAATAGATTCTAATGTAGAATCTAGAATGATAGTCCATTCTATAATAGTTCTCTATTATATTCTACAATAGTATTCTACAATTCTATTGTAGAATCTGGAATTAGAGTGTCTTTCTTTTTTATGTCAAAAGAAAGAAAATGACTCTGCCCTTCATTCAAAATCAAGTGTTTTCCCAGTGAGTTCAGTAGCTCTAACTCCAAGTGAGGTATATGCCTCCCAACCAACACCAGCCTGCTTACCTCCTATTTATGGAGTGAAACTAGAAGAGAGAAAAAGATAGCAGTGAGACTAAAGTTGAGGAACATATTTATATTCTTTTAGAAAACAAATAATGTCAAATGCAGTTGACCTTCCATACCCATTGGTTTGTTCTTGGATTCAACCAACCTCGGACCAAAAGTATTTGGAAAAAATTGCATCAGTACTGAATACATACAAACATTTTTTTTCTTGGCATTATTTCCTAAACAATGCAGTTTAATAACTATTTATATGACGTTTAGATTGTATCAGGTTTGATATGTAATCTAGAGATGATTCAAAGTACATGGTAGGGTGTGCATAGGTTATATGCAAATATTACACCGTTTTATATAAGGGGTTTGTATTTGACATTAATATTGGTAATTTGTGGGTGGTCTTGGAACCAATCCCCTGAGGATGCCAAGGGACATGTATATACTGGTCTCCCTTACTCCAATTGTTCTTCTCCCTAATCTAGGAATGAGTTCAACCAGTACAATCTGTTTCTCAATTTATTAATCACATGTTCAAGTTACTTTCTGTACTCATTATGCCAAACTCAGTAAGCTAAACAGTAAATACTTATTATTGCAGCTTCCTGTGTGTCAGGAATCCAGAAGCAGCTTTGCTCTGTGTTCTGGCTCCAGGTCTTTCATGAGGCTGTTGTCAACAAGTCAGCCAGAGCGCAACCTCCTGAGGGCTCCGAGAGGCCAAAGGATCTGCTTCCAGGCGTGGTTCACATGCCTGACGGTCAGTACTGACTGGTGGCCGGAGACCTCAGTTCCTTCCCATGCAGACCTCTCCACAGGCTACTCAACTGTCCTCACACGTGTCCCCTGGTGTGCCCCCGAGAGTGTGATACCTGAGAGCAAGGCAGAAGCCACAGTACATGTATAACCGACCCTCTGAGGTCAGATTCTACCATTCTTCAGTTCCCTACTCAGTGTGGGAAGGGTGTGGATGCCAAAAACAAAGAAGTCAGAAGGGAAAGGTCCTCTGTTGTGCGATGTTGGTGCTGGGACCAGGCAACAAATGAGGAGCAGTCATTCAGAGCGTCTAGAGGGGGCAGGGAGCATTGGCGGAACTGTGGCTTCAGGAAATCTCCTCAGACTCCTGTTCTCCATTTCTCAATTTGAGTTCCTCTTTGGGTTTATTTGTTTGCTATTTGTTTACCCGTCTACCAGCAGCCACACTAGAAAGCTGCTAGAGCGGGGTGGGAATCAAGTCAGAAAATGTTACTTCTTTTTCTTGACCTTTGGCAAGAGGCTGATGGCAAAGAGGAAAGTGAAATGTTTTAAATATCCAGAGAATCATGGATTACGTATAAAAATGTGATGTGATACATCTGAGATTGAATAAATAATCGCCTAGGCTCGCCTACTCATTAGGAGGTCCTAGATCAACTGGTTTTGAGATCAACTTTCTTGACATCTTTTTGGAATTGGAGACATAGCAGGGAGGTTTTTCCATATTGGTAATATACTTTGAGGTGGATTGGAACTGTATGTGTAATTTTTCCTCAAATTCTGGGCATTTAGGCTTTTAATAAATCACTTACTTTTGCTAAGAAAGAACAGTAGAGGAGGCCAAATCCTGAACCAGAGCTCTGGAGACCTGATGTCTAACTTGACATGGAGTTGACACTCTACAGGACACTGAGGACCCCATTCTCCCCATTGGCCTATGTGGTTGGTTACACTTTTATTCTGCATCAAGACAGTAGTGATATGAAAGGGTCCTATGATTATTAAATGGCTTAAAGATTAAAGAATGGGTGTGTTTAAGCTCCAGAGGGAAAGCACCCCACAAGAGAGAGGAGGGAGGAGGAGGAAAGCAAGAGGGGTTGAAAACTTCTAGGCACTGCTGTGATCAATCAGTTAACTGTGGGAAGTTGTAATATGCAAAGAGCTGAAGAAGGAAGCTCTCTTCCCCTGGCCTGGTGAGGCACTCACCAAGAATGAACAATCAAAAGGCATAAAAGGGGAGTGGAGAGGTGGCTCAGTGGTTACAGTGCCTAGAATGCGCTGGAACGTGGATTTGTACCCTACTACCACATACACGATGAAGTGTCGAAGCAATGAAAGCCACATGAAAAACTAAATAAAAGTGATTCCCTCTCTCTGTCACACCACACACACACACATACACACACACACACACACACACACACACACATACATACACACTATCCCTCTCTCTCAAAAACAAACAAACAGGCAAAATGGGCTGTCACCAAGCAGTCCTGTAACCCCAGTGACTTGAGAGGCTGAGATGGGAGGATTTCAAGTTTGAGACCAGGCCAGCTTCAGCAACTCAGCAAGGCCCTAGACAACTCAGAAAAACCCCGTTTTAAAACAAAAGCTAAAAAGAGGGAAAAAAAAATATATATATGCCTGCATTTCTTCACCAAGAACTGCATCAATGTAAGTTTTATCACATTTATTAAAATGTGGTCACAGGCCTGGAGTGGTAGCTTGGCGGTTCAAGCACTTGCCTAGAATGTGTGAGGACCCGGGTTCAAACCCCAGCAACACATACACAGTTAAGTGTCAGAGAAACAAAGGCTGGATGAAAAAAAAATTAATCGATTCTCTTTTTCACTCTCTTCCTTTCTCCTTCTCTCTCTTTCTTTAAAAAAAATTTTTGGTCAGAGAAGTATTCAATGCAGTTTCTTTCTTTTCCGTAGGAGAATTTAATAGAATTTTAGAAGTATTAAGCAAAGCTCGGGCTTTCACATACATAGTCATTCCTGGTTCAATACATTACTAGAACAAAAAAATTTCCCCCACAGTGCTAGTGATGGGTCTTGAGCATGCCAGACAAGTGCTCTACTACTCAGCTACATCCCCAGCCCCTAAAACAGATTTCTAACATAAAAACCATTCTCCATTTGTTGGCTCTTTACCTGAGACCACTGCGGCACACCCCACCTTTTAAACTCTGTCTCTGCTTTTTAAATCACAAAGCAGTTGCGGGCACTTCTTGATTTAAAAAAAAATTGAAAGTTTTCACTTAGAATCCTTTTGTGTATATTTGATATGAGCCATCAGAGAAATCCAAAGCAGTATACAATGGAAAGGCAGGATGCCAGCTCTCCTCGTGTGAATTTCAATGTAACGAAGCTACCCTGCAAGATGTTTTCACCTTATGAGATTTTTCTGGGACTATTTCTTGTGCTCTCAAGGTTACATAGGTAGGCCATGATTGATCTTTCTTAAATTCAGTTTTATTGAGGTATGATTTATAAGCCATAAAATTAACTTGTTTTAAGTATGCATTTTACTGATTTTTAGTAAATTTACAGATTTCTTCAGCCTTCATCTCAATTTAGTTTTAGAACATTTTCTATCACCCTTGAAAGAAACCTCAGTTCCATTTGCAGTCATTCTCTGTTCTTACTCCCAGTCCCTGGCAACCACAAATCTATTTTCGGTCTCTACAGATTTGCCTCTTTTGGGCATTTCATATAAATGGAGATTTAAAAAAAATAAACCACATGATCTTTCCTGTCCAGCTTCTTTTGCTTGGTGTGACATATTTGAGATGCATCCGTGTTGTAACATGTATAATCTGTTTCTGAATGGTGTTCCACTGTACAGATACTCCACATGTTATCCATTCACCGGTTGACGTACAGTTAGTTGCCTTGTTCCCACTTTTTGGTGATTATCCCTGATTTCATTTAGCCCTTCTAGGAATGAACCAGATATCTGACAGTTATATTTGTTGTTGCCCCAAATGCAGAAAAACTATGATGTTAAATCCTTTAGCAGCATCCTCATGAGCATGCGGATTTCTTTTATCTTTTGTTATCTCTCTGCTTGGTTTCTATCTTCCCCTGCCTTTTCCTTTCACTTCTCTCTACTGCCTCACTGTTTATCTCTTAGTAAACATGCAGCCTGACTTACTGTAAGTGCCTTGGAGCAACAAGCCAGAACACCTGGGTGTTAAGTCTGAGCTGAACTCTGCTGTTAACTGGACCCTCTCTGAACCTCACTTCATTTGAGAGAGAAACTAGAATAATTTTATCATTTTTGCAGAGTTATTTCCTTAAAATAAAATTTGACTCCAAATCCTGATGTGTAACAGATAAGATTGCCAAAGGTTTAAAGTGGGGATAGTTTGGGATACTTGTCTCTGTCCCTAGGGCACTCTGTGCACCTCAGAGCTCTGGAGTATGCAATCTGAAATCCCCTGGATTGTTTAAGAGTCTGTAATCGTGTTTTTTTTTTTTTTTTTTTTAAGAGAGAGGGACAGCAAGAGAGAGAAAGAGAGAATGAATTTTATTTAGTTTTTCCTATGGCTTTCAGTGCTCTGAGACTTCGTTGTGCGTGTGGTGTTGGGGCTTGAACTCACGTACTCTCGCATGCCAGGCAGCACCATAACTGCTGAGCCACTGCTCCAGCCCCTATAATAGTGGATTGAAAGCCTCCAATATCCTATTCATCTAGAAGGAATTGTGTGTAGAGGCAAAATCACTAAACTAAAAATCAGACAACCTGCTCCAGCCCTTTCTGCCTGTGTAATCTAAGGTAAATTATTTAACCTGAATCTTAGTTTCTCAAGTGTGGCAATATGTATGATTATGACACATCATGTACATTTAACATCCAGGAACTCAGGATACAATCAGCAGAAAGAGGAATTCAGGTGTTCCTGGACTTGCCCTTGTTTGCCCTTCGGTCCATTCCCTACCCTTTACCTCCTCTGTGTCTTGGGCAAGGATACAGATGACTCCACAGGTGCTCTTTTCTGCTCCCTTCCAGCTTCCCCCAGTAGGAGGTACCTGTGGGAGACTGAAGAACCTGAGGAAAGGAGAAGCTATAGTATCTCCCCACCCCCTTCTCTTCTTGAGTGGCATCCTAGCAGAGGCTGGGCCTACCTTGTGCTTCTGGTTCCTGGGTAGGCCCACCTTGTTCTAGCTTACCTTCAGTAATCTCAGCCCCGGGATCGGGTTACATCTCCTCTTCCTGTTTTCCTCCAGGCAAGGGGTGGCAGAGGCTTCTGGAAATTGGGAACCACTGTGTCCCTCCACTGTCTTTTATTCAGCTTCTCAACTCTTCACCTCGAGTCACTCCTATCACCTGTGTACATTTCCTTGCATTAAAACCCTTCTGTCTGAACACCTAGAGAGTTTCTGATTTCCTGGCTGGGCCTTGAGTAATGCAACTAAACACTTGGCAAAGATGGAGAGAATGAGAGTCTAAACAGGCAGTTTCGCCGCCAGCCATTCCTCTTTATGCTCTGGAGTGAAGGATGGGTGTGGGACATGAGATCCTCAGTCAGTTGCAGGTCTTAGGGTCCCTCATTGACTTTTTTTAAAAATTATTTTTAAGAGAGAAGGAGAGAGAGAGAGAGAATCAATTTTTATTGAGTTTTTCACATGGCTTTCGTTGCTCCTACACTTAGTTGTGTACGTGGGTGCTGGGGTTTGAACCTGTGTACCTGCGCATGCGGGACAAGCACAGTAAACGTCAAGCCACCGCTCCAGCCCACCCCCCCATTGTCTTTTAAGTTGTGAAGTTTGAGGGTATTTATATTGGCAAGCAAACTTACAAGGACACAAAGTTATGTGACTACAGAATCCAATCTTGTGTGCTAGGTAAAGTTCTGCTGAAAAGCCCAGGACAACATGAGGCTGAGATAAAGTAATAAGCACGAAAGCACCTTATAAACTTTGAAATTTCAAGCAACTATCAGGCATTATTATTATATACATTCCAAGGCTAGGTCATCCAGAAATGAGACCCTTTAAGTCTTTAAGTTATGGGTCTTAAATTACCAAGGACCTTTTCTAGGAGTCTTCATTGTTTTCTACAAAAAGGAAATTAAATCTTGCTCCATTGGAGAGACAAGGAGAGGATGCTTAATCTAAGTTAATAGTTTTGTTCCTTCACTTGAAACACACACACACATGCGTGCGTGCACACACGCTTTTTTTCTGTAAAATTCACTAGAATTTACAGAATCTTAATAAGATACCATTCTCTTTGTCTTGAAGATGAACTTAATGTGTGGAAAAGTATGCCATTTTTGGCTTTACTTGCTAAGTACTCAATATTCAGTTAATATTCCTTATTATTTCCTTCTCTTTCTTCTAAAAATCAACCCTAAACTTAAATGAGGAAAAGAAGTTTGTCAATTTTCTTTTTCTCTTCTCAAAGGCAGAAAAGTGATGTTTATTAGTGCATTTTAATCATACGGGGATATTCAATCATATGGGGTCCGTTGTGTCAGATTTGTACACACATATTACATGTTTGTCCCTCTTGCCCTCCCCCACCCTCTTCTCCCTCTTCCCCCTATCTGCTGCCTCTTCTCTAAGAGTATCTTTCTATCAGAAAGCTGATTTTTAATTATCTATTTATTTACTGGCTATTTTTATTTCATTTTTTAAATTGGTGCACTACAATTATATATGATGGTGGGAATCAGTATATATATTCACACATGCACACCATATGACAATGTAATTTGGCTGATATCATTTCCCAGTATTTCCCCTTCCCCTTCCCTCCTCCATCCCTTTCCTCTACTCTACTGGATTCTCTTCAATTTTGATGAGACTCCATCCTACTCAGAAAGGTGATTTTTGATGACACCTTGTTGCCCTAAACTGTGGATTATATTAGTATGAATTAAGTACTCACGAAAATTTTCCTCTCCAAATATGGTTCTTGTGGTTATGTATTTTCAATACACAGATGTCTTTTCTTAAATCTTTGTTCAAATTTCCCTTAGGACTGAGGACTGAACAGCAAAGAAGCTAATAAAGCTAATGGACACAAGGACAAGATCCCTTGCCCAGTTACTAATTTCCATTTGACAAAATGATAATAACAGTGATGGTGATAGGTCCCAAAGGATTTTTATCTTGAGTTTTACAGTTGAGAAAGAGTTGTTAGCCAGATGTCTGTAGACTTATTCCATGGTTGCTATGTTTGACAAATTTGTCTCTCTGGTGACACATATCTGGCTGGATCCATAGGACTGAAATTCTTTTCTTTTTGCCTGGTCTTTCTTTTGGCCCCTATTCAGCCATCTGTCTGAATTACTATGTAGGTGTCCAACTATTTGATTTTTCCAGGTGTCTCTAAAAATGTAATAAAGAGCCCCAAATCAAGGTTTTGAAGAGTTAGAAATGTTTTCATTTGAGAAAACACTAATGGATATTGATAGATGCTTGCCACTCTATGTGTGTGGGGGTGGAGTAGGGAGGGGAGGAGAGGTGTGGGGAAGAACAGGCAGGGGGTGCCCCGTTTTACGCAAGACTGAAGTCTTACAATACATGTCATGTAATCAGGCAAAGGACAAATAATCCCTATGAATAAATTTACAGTGAATTGACCTACATTTCACATTAGATAAAACACACTTAAGTCATTAAATGAATTTCTCCCTCTGGTTCATTAGTTCTCAGCATGCTCTGATCTTTTAGCCATTTGTCTTATAGCTCATGAAAGCTGAATATGGGGAAATTAGAAACTAAATCATTTCATCTGTCCCCTCACGGGGTCAGGATATGTTCCCATAGAGGAATTATTGCAATGTTGGAGATTGGTTCTACCGTGCACTGGCCTTCTGCCAAACACCATGCACATTAGCAATGATGTGCCCAAGCTCACATTGCTCAGGAGTCATCTAATGCTAAGAGCTGAGATTCAGCATTAGGAGAGCCCTGGAGAATGCATCTAGTCAGTTCTGAGCGGCAGAATTGATGATTTAGGAGGCTGATCGCTTAAAAAATTCTCACTGGAATCTTAAACCTTCACATCTTCCTTTTTCCTCTCAAGACACTATTGAGTAAAGGTGTTGTGAAGGGTAACAGTGTAGGTCAGCCTCTGGGAGTGCTTGCTTCACCAAGTAGACATATTCTTATACTTTTGCTCTGTTCTTTTTTTTTTTTTTTAATTCTGGAGATTGAAATCAGGGCATATTCTCTACCCAAGTGGATCTATTTTTGAATGATTTTATCCTTCTTGGTGTGGGACTAATGGTGCTTCATGAAACTGCTGGTCTGGCTCTGGAGAGACTGGGAAACAAACCAACATTGTAACACTGAATGTTCTAATGGGCGGAGGAGCAGCTGAGTCTACCATTTTAATAAGTAAGGTCAAACAGCAATTTCCTTGGGTAGAAACAGGAGCTCTGAAAAGAAGAAAGGAGACCACTGTAAACAAGATTCCCTATGTGTTCATCAATGGCTGTCCCCAGTATTTATGGGATCTTGGTTGATATTACTAGAGTTATAGACAATGGGGAAAAAACCAAAAATATTGTTTAGTCACTTTTTCGTTGCCATGACTGAAAGACCTGATAAGAACAACAGAGAGGTGGAAAAGTGTCAGAGGTTTCAGTCCATAGACTGCGGGCTCCATTCCTTGGGGCCTGAAATGAGGCAGAAGAATGTCATGGCCAAAGAGCATGGTGAGGGAAAGCAGCTCAGGACATCACACCAGGGAGCAGAGAGAGAAAGACAAAATATAAACCCCAAGAGGGCCCCCATCACCCCACCTCCTCCAGCCACACCCTGCATGCCTACAGTTACAACCCAGTTAATCTCTATCAGAGGATTAAGGAACTGATTAAGTTAAAGTCCTCTCAACCCAATCAGTTCACCGCTACACTTCCTTGCATTGTCTCACGCATGAGCTTTAGGGGTACACCTAGTATCTAAACCATAACAGTGTGATATTTGTTCAGCATTTTGGCCAGTGCTATAAGGGGCACTTAGACAAAGCAAAAGATGTTTGGAGTTAAGTAATATAAGAGACATTACATAAAGAAAAATTTCAATCAAAAAATATGTACTAAGCTAAGCCCTGAGCTGTGGACTAGAAATTCAGCAACTTCTCTGTCCTCATAGAGGACATAGTCAGTAGTGGCTGAAAGACCTAAAGAATTGTAGCTAGATTTTTTAAAAAGGAAGACTCTAGGTGCTGAAATACTTGGAAAATCATCATCTGGAAGAGGAACTAGTGATGCTGTCTGTGTTACTGAAGGTAACATAAATCCAATGGGTGGAAGCCACAAATACTCATGGGATCTCAATATGAGACTGACATTATGAACAGTGAGAGGTAACTGAAGGTGTGATGGACAGCTCAAGGAAGTCATGAGGCTGAGGTTCTCAGGCACTCAGGAACAGGCCCAAAGATCCTGTGGCAGGAACATAAGGGCAGTGGAAGTGGGGACTGGAACATACACTCCCCTATTCATTCCTACTTACTCTAGTATACATAGTACACCAAAGACCCAAAATTTATGGACATACTGGTGAGCAAAACCAAAGACCATCCTCTCATGTAGTTTATGCCTAGTGGAAAGACAATCATGAATTGACCAAATCACACAAGCATATGTAACAATGCAATAAGGAACAGTGTTTTGATGGGAAGGTGCATGGAATTACAAGAACAGATAACCTTTTGCGGGGAGGCTAAGGAAAACTTTGATGAAGAACTCTTGACCAAGCTGAGATCTAACACATGAGCGGGGTATAGAAGACTGTTCCATGACAAAGAACAAGCTGTACAGGGCTCCTCCAATGAAGGTGTGATGACTCCCAAGGAACTTTAAGGCCTTCCTTCCTTCCTTCCAATATTATTTATGGAATGGGCAATATACAGTGGAACAAATTCAGAGTACTGAAGGGCATGGAATGAAATGTAAGTCTTCCCCCTAACTTGACCTCTCAGAGGAAGTTGCTGCTGGAAGATCCTTCTGGAAGCCTTTGATGCATCAACAAATATTCTCTTATCTTCCCTTCACAAAATTGTAGTACCCTATATATCATTCTATATCTTACTTTATTCTCCTAACAGCATATCTTAGTCTTTTTCCATCACATATAAAGCAATCCTACAGTTCTTTAGTAGCCACAGAGTAATCCAATAAAGGAGACATCATTATTTATTTAGCCTCTCCTTTACAGAGAAAAGGATTTCAAGCAAAGCAGCAATGGCTATCTTCATAAGTACATAATTTTTCAAATGTGTGCATATGTGTGTAATGTAAGCGTTGTGGTTTTTCTTATAAAAAATCTTTCATGTGATTTCTGGTTACAAAAATAATACATGCTTACGGGGAAATATTTAAACGTTGAAGAAATACATAATGCGGAATGTGAAACTGCTCAATATCACCTCCATAGCTACTCTAGTTATCAGTTTGGCAGATGATTTCTAATCCAGAGAAGTTGAAAAATAGAGGACAAAAAGAACGTATAGTAGACTCTGGAATATTTCTCTCTATAGTTTACAGTTCATATGGAGAGAAATTGTCATTTTTCCCAGAGGATACTGATATATGCTTCTACTATAATAAGGGTTTATAACTTGGACTTCACAGATGTCTTGGATGTAGATTAATTTGCCAATATGCTTTCCAAGTAATGCATCTATAGTCTTAATCAGATTCTCAGAGGGATATGTAAAGTCCAAAAGTTAAAAGCATCTACTGCTAGAAGCCATCAGGTAAGTTTCATTTTCACTTAACAGTGGTGTTAAATCCTACCAACTATGCCAAAAAGAAAAAATAAAAGGGAAAAATGGAAGAAAAAAAGAGCTGTCTTAATCTTGGTGGAAGTATTTTCTAAGAGTTCCTAAGTTATTGCAGAACTTGAATAAATTGTTTAGCATCCTCCATAAAATAGGGATAATAATAGTAACTTATAGGGTGGTTAATATTTGCAAACACTTAGAAAAGCTCTTGCCAAATCACAAACCTTCCATAAACGTTTGTAAAGTATCCCTGGGTCATATGGGCCCTGATTGTCTCAATTCCAGTGAGAAAACAGAGGTCTTGACAAGCAGCCCAGATCCTCTGAATAATTCCCATTACAGCATCTACCCCAGGGCAGCATGCTATCCCCATCCAGGGACTATCTAGGTCATGTGAGGAAGCAGCTAGGCAAGAGGATGTAGAAGTGTTGCAATAAAACTTGATGTTGATTACACAGCTAGCAAGGACAATCTTTCATAATATAAAAAGAAAGCAAATTATATGCAATAGATAAATACATGTGTATGTGTACCATATCTCAGTAAGAAATTAATTTTAAATTAAGGGATTTTGCCCCCAACAGCAGGAGAAGGAGCTTTCTCTGTTTTAGTGAGCTTTTTCATTGCTGTGACCAAAGGACCTGACAAGAACAATTAGAGGGAAAGTTTATTTGGGGCTCACGGCTTCAGTGGTTCAGACAATAGACAGCTGATTCCATATCTCTAGGCCCAAGATAAAGGCATACCACCACAGTGGAAGCGGGGAGTGGAGGAAGCTCAGAACATGGCAAGCAGGAAGAAGAGAGCTCCACTCACCAGACACAAAATATAAAGCCCAAAGATATGTCCCCAGTGACCTATCTCTTCCAGCCACACCCTAGCTCCTTACAGATACCACCCAGTTAATCCGTATCAGTGGATTAAGTTGTAACCATTGACTAGGTTACAACTCTCATGACCTAATCATTTTGCCTCTGAACACTGTTGCATTGTCTCACATATGAGTTTTGGGGGGACATCTCATATCCAAACCATAACACCTTCTAAAACTAAAATATTTGAAATTCACAGTTCAGGATGTGTAACCAGCTAGAATTATGATTGTCTTACTCTTTCTCCACTATGACTCCTTTCCAAAACATGTATATATATATATATATATATACACATGTATGTGCATATATTATTTTACTAATTATGGAATAATGCAATTGAAATGTGTCATCTAAAAAGTAAACATTTTGGATATTTTGAGGACTATTGAAAAAGTGATGCACACTTCCATCCGAGGTCTTTATTTTTCTCCTTCCACTGCACAGTGCAGTTCTGTAGGGTCCTAGTCCTGCACTCACTAAACTTTAAGCAGGAGAATGAATTCAGTTCTGTCTCAGAAGTACTGAGAACAAGTACTGTGCAAGTATATTCGTCAATATTGAGCATCTAGGCTGTGCCATAAAGCAAAGAGAAATCAGATGGAGTCTCTCATCTCTGCCTCTTTCAGCTTGTCTGTAAATAACGTGTTTGAATTAGATGGTTAATCCATCTTTCCCCAACTCTGAGCTCTGCAATTCCTGTGATGTTGAAGTAAAACCAATTACTTGCAAACAAAGTTCTTCAGAAATACTGATCAATACCCTTCATGATGATCAAATTGCTACCTAGATTTACCCTGTCCAGGGTGTTCACTCTGGCACATGAATCATTAACAATCTACATTAATACCAACAGTGTATCATTAATGATGACAGGCTATTGGTACAGTGCACCATCATACCAAGAGCTCTTTATGACAATACTGTCTGAGATCACTAATGGCCCCATTCCTCTTTTTACAGATAAAGAAACTGAGGTGCAGAAAGATTGAAGGTGGCAACGCGAGGATTTGAACTCAGGCCTGACTTCTCATCAGGGCTCTTCCTGTGCACGCTGCCACCCTACTTATGAAATGCTATGTGCATCTAAGTCTTCCCTGCTTTCTGCACAAGCAGGGGCTATTCTACATGTTTCATTTAGTCTATCCACAGCATCTTGTCTGGTGGGCAGCTGCTTTATTCTGCTATAGGCCTCATTTCACATTTGTTTGCCAAAGCAGGGAGGCTGCTCTTGGGTGTATCAGGGCTCTTTGGACAGTAAGAGTAAGCAATTTTTAAAAGCCCCTGCTTGCCTGCTTCCTAGGCCTAGAGAGACCCCAGGGGCAGGGCTCCCTGTTGACTTCATTCCCCAGGCTGGAAGCACAAATTCTTTGTACATCTTATCCCAGCATCATCAGGCCCTGAATTGTTCACTGAAACTCCCTGAAGGAAGCTTGTTATCAGCTGGACTTGTTCTGTTTAAGGTTTTAATCTCAGCAAAGATGAATGGGTCACTTAAGTGCTTCTGTGTGTGACTCTGAGAAGCCAGCAGTCAAGATTGCTGGGCCAGTCTAACTTAGCCGTCCAAGGCATGCCCCAGTGCTGACCCACTGGAGGCTGGCCCCCAGGGGACATTTCCAATAGTAATCATTTTAAAATGTGCTTATGCTTAGGGGATGGCAGTGGAAATATTTCTCAAAGCACAGCCACACTCAAACCATCCAGTTGGGGCAGGCATGACTGACCTCTTTTGTGGCTGAGGGGAAGGAGGATTAACCATGGGAACTCAGGGGCTGTGGAGCAGTTGCATTGTTGAAATGGTACTGCAGGTCTCTACCAGCCTTAGACTACCTGGAAAAACGGCCAACTTTATCTCAGAGCCAACCTCTGCATTTCATCTCCTACCTCTCTCACTTAGAAAATCTGAAGTACAGTGACTGCGGGATACCACCTCAGCTGTTCAGCAGCATGCTGATCCCACCGGTGTTGTGTAGGTTGGCCACTAGAAGGACTCTTTTCAAAGTTAAAAGCTCTGTGTGTGTGTGAAGGCTCCATTACTAGCTTCCTCGCTGGAGAGCAGGTGGTAGAAGATGCTGGCCTGCACTGAGGTCTTGGGTATTTACTCAGGCAGGTGGGATCAGGCCCTGGGGAGCAGGGAGGAGAGAGGAAATAGGGGAAAGGATGGAGCATGAGAAAATCTAGTAAACATCTCCTTGCTTCCCTAATACACTCTTCTAATTCAGGGACTGGAGAGACTGGATAAATTGCTTTAGTTAGGACTTGAATCTTTTGCTTTCCTAACTCAAGAATTCAGGGACCAAATAGTCTTAGATACCACAGTATCCTTTTCTATCTAAATTTACTTTCCAGGAATCAAATGAATTAAGTATCAATTAGGAATACTTAATCCATTTGACTTGTTCTTTATACTTGAGGAGAAAAAGATACGTGGAGATGTAAGATAATATTTGCTGATACCTGCAAATTGTTAGGCTTATAGAATTAAATTTATTATGTAATAGGCCCATTAATATATTGCATCTTTTAGGCTCTTGTATATTTACTGCTATAAAACCAGAATGATGAGAGCATGGTTTATAATTGGCATTAATGACCACATTTTGGCCAAGTTTGACTTCTTCAGCACCATTACCAGTGTTTTCCTATCTCATGAAGCAATCAAATTGCCTGTCGTGGTGTGCCTGTTCACTTCGCTCCTTTGTGGCCACAGGCATCCATGCAAGGGACTTGCTCCTCCATCTCCTTTGCGTTCCCTTCATTTTTGCTTTTCTGAACTGTGATCCTTAGAATTGGTGCTATAGACTTTCACACTGGAGAATGTACTACATCTATTTGTTTTCTTATGTTGCTCATGCATAAGGCTCATTCCTAACACAACTGTAAGCCACTTTAACTGAGGACTGAGCTTTTTTTTTTCTTTTTCTTTTCTTTCCTTTTATTTTAAAATTCTTTATTCAGAATCAGGACAGCAGCAGCCTTTCAATAAATTTCTCTGAATCACTGTTAAACTTACTACTTATTCTTCAAAGGCAGACATTTGACTCAGAAGGTGCATTGGAGCAAATGGGAACTAGTGACAACAAAACCCTGTGAAATGCAATTTCCTGTTTGTATAACACTGGAGTCAAATATATCTGTCATATCTCCTAGGAAATACAGAGAAAATCAACATTGAAGAATGTAAGAAGTCATCCTGAATGATTGCTGAAGAAACAAAAATAAAACATCAGGTTTTCCTAATTGTGGATCCCCACAGGTGATCCAAGTAAGGCCAACCTTGGCCATGTATGGTGTGCTGGACAAGCTCCAAGCCACCTGTGCAGGTACAGCTCCTATTCCATTCTTTTCCTTTGGCCTCTTAACATTTAAACCCTCTGCTGCAGGTGAGAGGCCGATTGGAGGGAACTCTCCCAGCCACCAAGGCAAAGGGCCAAGGACCAGATGGCAGGTACCTTGCCAGGGCACAGCAGTGGACAAAGGGGCCATGCTTATTTCCCAGACTCTCCTGACAGCTGTTCCTGGTGGAGGTCTGCCCCTGAGACGCACTGGTAGGAGCTGAAAGCCAGGGGGAAAATGAGCCTCCATTGTTTCCAGTCCTTGATGGGGTCTCAGGCAGTGACAGCAGCAACATGGTGTGGGCCTCTAGTCCGGGCAGTCCAGCAGCCCCAGCAGCGGCAGTGATGAAGCCCTCAACAGCCCAGCATCTCGACCTTGTGCCATCTCCTTCTCCCTCGTGCTCCGTGGCCCTGTGCTGCCTTGAAGCCAGTTCTCTCCATGAAATCACGCCCTGTGTTGACTGTGTGCCATGGATGCTGCCTTCCTGACTGTCATAGCTGCAAAGGTCTGAGCAGGATCCAGCCACCGAAACCTGGGTACCAAAAAGAGCTCAGGACAAAAGGTGCAGGGGTAGAACCACACTGAGCAAAGAGTAAGGAAATGCAGGGCAAAGGAGTATTGCCAAGGACAGAGGCTGCAAGAAGCTCCCTCTGCTGAGAGAGAGGGCATGAGCACCTGCCAGGGGCCAACTGGGTGCCTGGTGAGCCCCAGTAGAAATGGGTGCATCTGAAAGAGAAGGCAGGGACAGAGAGGATACAGAGGCAGTGAAACCCTCAGGGGTGCAGGAGAGTGAGAAACAAAGCATGGCCAGATCTCCAGAGTCACACTGTACCACTGTCCATCACAGCTTTTTATGGCTTGCCTTAAGACACAGAGTGATGAGAAAATTACTTCATACATTGGAGTCGATGGATTTGATAATATATTCCAATTTGAAAATACCTTAGAGTTAAGATGGATTTGATGAGACTGTAAAAATCCAAATTCTGTTTGGGTTACAAGTTTATTGTTACCCAATTAGAAGTTCTTTTCTATTCTTTCTCTGTTTTTAGTCACTCGACTGGGCTTGGTTTTAACAAACAGCATGCTGCAAAGAAGGTGGGATGTCACTTCAGAGTTGACAAATAACTGTGGCTTCCATCTTGCTGGAGAATTATCTTGGGCTCTTGTCTGCACAGTCTGATGAAGCCAGTAGCCATGTTGATCTGCTGTGAAGAAGTCTACATGGCAGGAAGCCGAGGGCTACCACCCACTAACAGCCATGAGGAACCAAGTCCTGCAAATAGCCTCTCCAGCGAACTCTGAAGCAGTTGAGGCTTGACATGGCTCAGGACTGGCCGACACCTTGACTGCAGCACCAGAAGCCCAGGGCCAGAGGACCCAGCTCCACTCCTCCTGGGGCCTGGTGTAAAGATGGGGGTGGGTTTCAAGAGTAAAGGCCTCAGTGAACAGAAAACAGTCTATATCTGTTAGAGGGGTTCCGGTGATGGGTGACTTCATCAGGCCAAATAGTCATCAGGCCAAAAACCTTGATGTAAGAGAAATAATATATTTCTTTTGCTTTTCTCAAGTACATTTGATTCTATCTCAAAGTCCACCTCCTGATGGGCAATCATTCCTAGGGTGATGCCACTGCCCCAGGGAAGCGAGAAGGTTCTGGTCATTTCCATGGCCAGGCCCTGGCAAGGCCTCTCTGGGTCTTATAAGTAGGCACCCGCTGTCCTAGTCTGGTCTGTGCCTCAGGTCTATAGGCCCTGCTGGGCCACCCACTCCTTGGAGTAGAGGAATCTGATTGGTCTAAGACTCAGGCCCAGGATTCAGCCTGCCCTGGGCACCGTGCAATCTTTCCTCCTGCAACTGCTAGGCTCCCTGAGAAGCAGGACACTGGAACTGTCTCTTAGCAAAAAGACCTGTCCCCTTTGGGTCTGAGGCAATTCCTTCTCTCCCCTTGCTCCATGCTTCCTCCCTCTTCTCAATAGGTCTGAGCTTTTGGAAACGAAAAGCTGGGAAGGGGTGTCTTAGGGAAACGAGCAATTCCTGCCCTGAGTCAAATCTCCCTGAAAAAAAAAAAAAGAAGTCAGAACCTGTTATATATATCTGTTATATATATCTGTTATATATATCTGTTCAAATGTGGTAGGGAGAACTCTAGGGAGAAAAACTTAAATAACCTCTCCGGACAGAATTGAATGCATTGAGAAACTTCTGTGATTTCCGTAGCATTCTCGCCAATATGCCCGAATTTGAATCTAATCATGAAGAAACAATCAAACTCCAATTGAGTTTCAGTCTGTAAGACAACTGGCCCGTGCTCTTCAAAATGCCAACGTCAATGTCATGAAGTACAAAAGCCAAGGATCCATTCCAGAATAAGGAAGATTCCGAAAGACATGGCATCTGAATGCAGTGATGATCTTGTATTGGATTATAATCAGGAGAAAATGCTGGAAAGGACATCATTGAGGTAAGTGTCACAATTTGAATATCATCCACATATTTTATGTTAAATATTCTCAGTTTGTTCAATATATTCTGGTTATGTAAGAAACGTCTTTCTTTTAAGATACACACTGAAGTATTTCAGGGTGAAAGGGCACAATGTCTTCAACTGATGCTCAGATGGCTCGGTAGGACACACATGTTTGCACACACGGACAGACAGAGCCTACACACATGGTAGACTAAGATATCTAGTTTGGCAAAATACACTCTGTGATGCTCACAAGAGGATGAAATTGGCTAACAATGCATTTCTTAGAATATTAGAGCATGCCCTTAAGTGATGCATGCATATATTAAAAACTCACGCATAGATATATATAAACATACTAAACAAGTGAGAGAATTAGTAACAAATGGTGAATCTCAGCGGACCATGTGGGGAATCTGTTCCCCTTAGAGAGGGGAACAATGTGTCAAAACTGGTAGCAGGACCAGAGCAGACATGCTACTGTGATGGTTGCTTTGAGTTACCAAGTTGGACATCTTAGAGGAGGTGATTGGCCCACACTCAAATCTGTGATGGGCCCAGCAATGAAAAGTGAAGGCTTCTGTAGGGATGCAGAGTTGGTACAGGAGAGGTGGGGTGGTGGCAAGAATTAGATTCAGTTAATGAAATTCCAGAGGTTGAATGCATTAGAGGACTCTGAAGGATTCCATTTTCCTGAGTGGTATGAGGAAAGTTCATTCACCTAGTGTCTGGGGTTGGCTTTTAATGGGTCCTTGGGAAAATAAGCCCAGAGGATGTGTCCCAGGTTCTTGACCACTTGGCAAGTAGTTTGGGAAACAACTTCTAATTGTTATTTAGAGTTGAACATGTTTCAAGCAAGGCAGGGGACAAAGGGGGGCCTTAGGGTGGAAAACTAGCTGTAACTTAGACAAAGTGTAGTCAGGAGGTCTTTACAGGTGGCAGAGCTGACTCACCTCCACTGGAATCTTCTTCACCAGGGCACATACCTAAGCTGGAGGATGACGGAAGGTAGGCTGGTTGGTGTTGGCCTTGGGCTTTCACATTGCAAGTGAATCCAGAACAAGCAGTAATCATGCAGGTTAAGTGTTGGCCAGGAGCTAAGACATCAGGGATCACATTGGAGATGAAGGCCAAAGTCACAGGCTGCTCCATCCTTCTGCTTGGATGTGTGCAGGAAAGATAGGTGACAGGCCTCCTCTTCAGAAAATGCTCTTTCATATAGGGAGAAATGCAGGTGTGCAGGGGCCCAAAAGGAAAACATTTTGGGATCTGAGAATGTCACCAAGTTCAGATCTTAAGAAGCAGTTCTAGGCTCTCATCCCAGACAACCATGTGTGGTACCCAACTGTCAACTAGTCACTGTGTCCAGCAGCTGACTGCAGCTTTGCACTATGTTCTACTTTCCCAGCAGGGACACAAACACAGAGGGATTCGAGAAGATAGGAGAGGCAGCTTCAATTTTCCAACGAACATCTCCCTTGGTAGGGGTCAGGGAAGTGGGTCTACACAGCTTAAAATCCAGCACGTTCCTAGAAGCCGACAAGGAGAAGGAGAGGTCAAAACAATAGGTATAAAATGAGGTGGAGTTACATCAGGTGTGTAGTTAGCGCAACAAATTTGAATTCTTGTTCTAGAGGCTGTTGTATAGAGCAGAGGAGGAAAAAGGAATGGGAAGGAGAAGGAAAAAGTGAGAGAAAAAGAAAAAAAAAAAAAAAAGCCCTGGGCTGCCTCACTACCCCTTAATGCTCTCCCTTATCTTGACCATACTTTGGAAGATGCTGCTTTTACTAAGCACTGTGTAATCACGGCTAGGGTTTAAATATGTCTCCTTCAAGACCTGTGTGTTGGAAACTTAATCCCAATGGATAGCATTGGGAGCTGCGGCCTTTAGGAAGGTGTTTAGGTCACACAGGTTTTTATGAATAGGTTAATATCATTATAAAAAGGGATCACAGGAGTGGGTTGGCCTCTTCTCTTCTGCTGTACGAGGATCTAGCATTAGTCCTCTCTTTCCACCATGCAAGGACACAGTAAGAAGACCCACAGCAGATGCTGGTGCCTCACTCTTGGACTTCCCAGCCTCCAGAATTGTGAGCTAAAGTTCTTTTCTTTATAAATCACTCAGTCTCTGGTATTTTGGTATATCAGCACAAAGTGGACTAAGACAATCATCCTCTGTGCCTTTTGCTCCTCACATGGATCTTGTCTTAGACAATGGTAAAGGTTATTTAAGCCATATGGGACATTGGCACCAAGTGCTTCTTATCTGAAAACAACGTAGAAAAACAAACCTAAAGATAATTGCTTTTGGCAGTAAAACAGGAAAGCCGAAGTCCAGGCCACACACTGGTGACTGATCACTTTGCTTCCACTGTCCAGGCATATCCCATTGGGTGCAGAAAGCTGCCACTGTGATACATGTGGATATAGGCAGAGGTGGCAGAGAGGGGAAGAGTATGAAGATCTTCTAGGTGTATGCTCAGATCCAGGACTCTTCAGACCTATTTCTGGATGCTCCATATGTGCTTCCCACCTAGCATTAACTCTATGCAGATTCTGCTTCTGTTAGATGTGGCAGCTCCTAGGTGATATTTGTCCCCTCACAGCCAGGAGAACTGAGGAAAGGTGGAGGGATGGGCCAACAGGGACCATTTTGGAAGGGATAGTTGTCCATGACCAGATTAACATTCATTCATATGATCACTTATACATCAAGTATTGTTGGAGTGCCTATTATGTTGGCACTCTGCTAGTCCCTGCATCCATCAAAAAAAAACCCCTGCACTAGACAGCTCTTAGGGGATCTGGCTTCTGGTACCAACTTGTTATGCACTCAAGCACACCATTTAACTTATCTGAATCTCAGTTTTGTTATATGTACAATTGGAATGATAACATTTGCACCTCTTAATTTAATGGTCCCCTCGCCCAAAACTGAAATGTATTTGGAATTTTAAAGTATATGAATGCCTTTTCCAAAATAAAATGGTCCAGAAAAGCAGACATTCTCTCCAATTAAAACCCTAAGAGACAAGTGGATCATGCCACAGCAGGGTTTTTACATGTGCAGGAAGGAAAAAGATCCCCCTGGGAAGCTTCTTGCTCTAAGGGAGAAGATTGCATTATTGGAGAAAGTCATCAAAATGGCTGGAGTAAGGACTATTCAGAGCATGGTAAAAGATCACTTAGCTACTCTAACATGGATCTACACCCACAGCATCATGGAGAACCCAAAGACTGACCCTTTGCCTCATATAGAACAAAGACTGACCCTTTGCCTCTTAATAGAACAAAGACTGACCCTTTTTTTAAATTTATTTTTTATTATATGCATATAGAGATACAATTGAGGGGGAAACATTATCAAACATTCAAGAACCATTGTATATATACTTAGTTATCCAGGGCTAATGCCATATCATGGATGCCCAGCTTGGGTTTCCCCTGCTGCTGTTTCCCCCAGAAGAACTCCTGAGTTAAATGGATATCTTGTGGAGGACAGCAATCTCCTTCTGAGATGATTCCTCCATATTCCCATTCTCCAAAGACTGACCCTTTGCCTCATAATAGAAGAGGCCAGTGTCACAGCTTGCATTTCCTTATTAATGTAAATGGGACTTAAGTTGGGTAAGCAAATACATCAAGGCTAATTCCAAGGACTAAGACTGCTGAAGTCATCAAATGAACCCAGAGGCCCCAATGGGGGGCTCCTCCTCTGTGTCCAGATCACCACTAAATACATAGCCACTTTGGAGGTAGGGTACAGGAACCCCACAGTGCAATAATACCACATAGATCAGGCTTAGTTGGTCATTTGGAAGGCCGTTGTATATTAGAATAATTAAGTGTAGAACATTTAGGTGAAATGTGATAGGCCAGTGTTACCAGACCCAATACAAAACATCCACTTCTCTTAGAATAGTTATTTTCTTCTCCACCTTATAGTTGAATATTTTAGGAAAGCAAAGGAGGGGAGACTTAGAAAAAAGTGGGTGAGGTAAAATTCAATTTGTATAGGAAAGCATTTCTATGAACAGAAAAATGCTGGGAGATTAATTAAGCAACAAAATTCTAATAATTATCTCTGAGTGTTCAACATATAATTTAAAATTTTCTCATTTGTACATTTCTAGAACTTCTACCAAATATGTTTAATTAACAAATTAAAATACTAGAGCTATAATGACTTTTTCAGAAAGGAAAGGAAAAGCAGATTCCCTTTTAGTGTGAGGACAAGGATATTGACTGGTTGAGTTCCCAAACCTTTGCACAGACAGATGGATTTGCGCTTGTTATCAATATCTAAATTCTGGTTAGCATGTTTACATTCATAAGGAATCTCTCAATTCTGGAGAATCAATGTGGGAAATGTCCAGGTACATATAAGAAACCATCCTTGAGTCTCTACCATCATTTTTCACTGCTAAGTATCTGAAAGATCTCTGCATATGGAAAAATAAAACCTTCCCCCTTTTTATTAGTTTAACTCATATTAATTGTACAAATTAATGGGCTTCACTGTGACATTTTTACACATGCATATATCATGTTTCAATTATATTCACCCTCCCTACTGAAACCAGAGAGTGAGATGAAACTAGATTCTCTGCTCCTGCTGGTAGATGGGGCCTACATAAACTCCAGGCCACTACCACTAAGAAAGCCCATTGTAGTCTTAGTTGCTAATCAAGCAGGGGATGTCTGCTGGCATCAGCTCTGAGGGTTGCAGTTGGCAAAGACTGTTTCTTCTCCACTACCATTGAGTAGCTCTCAATGGCAGGCTATGCCCTTCAGTGTTGCAGCAGACTTTAGAAGCTCACCGCCAACTTCTTTCTGGGTTCTTGTCTTGTGAATGTGAAGAATGAAATTCACAGAGGAGGAAGAGTGAATGCAAAAGAACAGGACTTATTCCTACAGGAAGAAAAATAAAGCTCTCTTTCAGGACAAGAGAAGACCCAATAGGAATTGCCACTTAAGTGTGCCAGGATAGGGGTTTATATGGCAGTTGGATCAACACTATTGGTCCTAATCTATGTAATCAGGGTTTGAAAGAGTACCAATAGACCAAAGCAATCAGTATGATTAGTCGGTATCTAAAACAATGAAGATGGGTAACTTATTAAAGCTTAAGATGGGGTCTAACATGCCACTGACTTATGAGTGGAAGCCATTTAAGACTTTGGAAACATGAACAGAATTGTATAAACATTTACATAATTCAGTTTTTATAATGTCTTAGGTATCCTTGAGCTATTCTTAATATATCTTAACACGGTCTGATTTTCGTAAAACAGCTTTTTCATTAGTGTTACCTGTTTGGTAGAGGGATCCCTTGGAAAAGTTGGTTAGGGCTTCCGTGTATCCATTTCCATCTTTTAGAGGGATAAATGTTGGGGCTAAATAATTATATCAGTGAAAAACAGATTATGTGTACCTGTGTTGGAGGTTAGGAATATTTTTAGATCTCAACCTGACTTAGAACTAATTTGTGACTCTGGCAGATCCTTTTGTGATAGTTATCAGGCACTCCTGTTTAAGAGCCTTTCCTATATAACATCCCAGTTTTACTTACTTTTGAGAGGACTGACACAAGTATACATCTCAAGATATATTAAAGAGTCATTGTCTTCTTCCTATGACTATGCCAGTAGTTTAAGACCAAGTTGACCCAGAATTGACCTTGTTGCTCTCTACTATTAGGAGTCAGCTGAGATTGGTCAGGAGTCACTCTTGGGAATTTGTGAAAAGACTATTGCTTCCTTTAGCTTTCCTCTACCCATCATGCCATCTGCTAGGATGGGTCAGGATCTTCCTGACCACACATGGATTCCTTTGGCAGCATTAGGGACATTTTTTCTCTTCAGTGATCCTCCTCTTTGCATAATGTACACTAGTTGGATTCCTCTTTTCTAGAGCCTTCTCCATCTCCCTTATTGGGAGGTTGGGTGGCTGACCAGAGTTGCAGGACTTTCAGTGAGGTCCTGTCATTTCTTGAGTTCTGGCTGACCTTAGAGGACAAGGGCCAAAATGAAGGCTGCTTTTTTTTTCCTTACCCTTTTTACTGCCTTGACTGTGGTCTCCAAGTTTTGGTTTTAAACATCTAGTAGGCCAGTTTCACCAGACTTAAAGTGGGAGTAATGAATTTTAACTTTAATGCCTATAATTTTACAGTTACCCCTGTTTTAATCAGGGTCAGTATCAGTCCTGGAAGTCAGAATTATATCCCATCTGTCCTAAAGGTGATGGCTTATTGTCCTAACTCAGGTTGCTTTGGTAGAAGTAGTACATACCAACAGACAACAGTTATAAAGTTACTCAAAGCAATCAAATGTAAACCAGGTTTTAAAATGGCAGGGTGGCTTCTTTTATTCCATATACAATGTACAAAAGACAGCACTTATTGGTTACCTTGCCTGTATTAGACATATACAAGCTATAATTTTACAAATTCTTACATAGCACTTAGATAAAACTTAACCACGTAGTTCTCAGATGTCTGCATATCTCTAGCTACATATATTTAGGGTGCCAACTATATTATAATATCATAAAATAACAGTTTCTTATTTAATCAGTTATGGAGTAATTGTTTAAAAGATCTTAAAACAAGTACAATCCCTAATTTTTAAGACTTATTTTCTCAAAGTAATAAAACCTAATAAACACTAGAAATTGTCTTGATAGATAAGCACTGAATGTCTCTTTTAGCAGACATTTGTGAAGAAATGTTTAGTTAAGAACTTTATGTTACTCATGAAAACCAAGATATCAGACAAACCTAGTTAATATTTTAAGCTAGTTGTTCTTGCCAAAGAATAATTCTTTAAAGCAATGGACAACATTTTATAGAAACCAATACTCCATTGATTCAGTGGCCACCTAGAAAATTGTGTGGGTTAGTAATTTCAAAGATATCTTTACTCTTACCAACTTAACTGATCTTTTTGTTGAAGTTTACAGTCACATGAAATAAAAGATGTTAGATCCATTTTTTTAATGAGTGCTCATTTATCTGTAAGTCAATTCTAGGACCACATAAATGACATATAGACGCAGGCATATATATAGCCATGATATACAATACATGAGTATGCTCAAATATACATAAAACAGAAGGAAACAGATTTAGTAGCTTTTTACCAGGTCTTAGGGCTCCACAGGTAGGAGACAAAAGAAATTTCAGTGTCCATCAAAATGCTTTAGAAATTAAAATGGTCTTTCACATATTTTTACAATATGTTTCAGACATAGGGATTATGCAGTTGGGGTTATTAACAGTAGAGTCTGTCATTCATGGTGGACACTGAAATCAAAGGTTGGGGGGCCACTTGTCCTCCACGAGGGCATTATTTGTTTCCCCCATCACCACTGTTTCAAAGATTCCAGTTAGACAAAACAAGACTGATCAGGAAAAACAATAGTATCTATACATTAATTATATAATTAATTTCTACATAATATGCAGGCTTGCAGGACCAAAGGTGAATTCACCAGAAAAAACTGAGCTCAAAAACACATGGATGTTTTTTCCCAAAAAACGAAAACAGCTCTAATTACTCTAGTAAAAGAGCCACATGGAACATTCTCATCAGACCAGAGTGCACATTTGGATCAGAGTCAATCCTTTCCCTTTGTCTTCCCTTCTATGGTATTAAGATAGGAACTTACAGAGCAGAATCCCAAAGTACAAGAAATTTTTATGGCAGTATGGATTTAAAAGTGGCACCATTTTCTTTTTTCTTTTCTTTATTTTTTTGGGAGGTTGTTGTTTGTTATGAAATGGTTTGGGCAATTATTCATGCAACTCTAGCTATAAATGGAGTCATAGTTTATGTTTCCCCTGAGGGCCATTTCTCTTCATTCTCCAATAGTGTTTGGGTCAGAGGAATCCCAGTGTGTGAGGGCTTGTGCCAGATGCAGTATTACAGATTTGAAAGACACTGAAGAAGAAGGTGTCTCTTGGCATCCCTTCATTGTCTGAGCCAGATCAAGGTGTCCCTCAATCCCTTGTGGACCTCAAAGCCATTGGTGACCACCCCTTAAGAACTGCCTAGGACTCTTGAGCCAGTCAGAGTAGTCATCCTCACCCATCTGCCACTCAAAGTCCCCTATTCAAAGTCTTTAACCTCCTGAATCCTGAGCAAACATGTATTGAGGCCTGCTGGTTGGATTAGTCACTTTTACTGAGGGCTCACTCAGTTTCCTCTGTGTCCTGTGATCCTCCAAACCTGAGCAACCACATCTTGAGGATGACTAGGATTTGGGCTGGTTGGATTAGTCATTCTTACCAACATTTGACCTTAAATCCCTTTTTTTATGTCATTTTCCTCTTAAAAGGAGAAACCTTGGCTTATCTGCACTGGGTTTACTCCCAATTATGAAGACACTGTACATGGGGTTGTGTAGCCCAGAGAAGTTCAGTTAGGGAGAGTCATGTTCCTGAGAGTCATGTGCTCAAAGAGTTTTGGCCTTTCCAATGTTGGTATTTGTGGTATCAATTTGAGAAAAAAATGATACCTCATTTGATTATTAGAGTTATTTGATCTTAAATCACTTGAGAGTATTTGTTTGGATTGTATTTGTTTTTTCTTTGATGGGCTTAAAATCATTCAAAGAGAAACAAGCAGGGTTGGAAACCCAGGGAATTGGACCCTTCTTGTGAGGGTCAAGAAAGAGGTTTTTGGGTCCTAAAAGGCACTCAGGGACTCAAAACATTCTCAATAACCTTGCCTATGGGTCCTAGTGAAACAATTGGGGTTCAGAGGGATGTAGCAAGAAACCTGGGCCTATGTGGGTTCTGCAGCACACATGAGAGAAAAGTGTTTTAACAGAAGTGTAGAGAAAGAGATGCTTGGATCATGCTCTGGGAATTAGTGGGTCACTGCTTTCCCAAAGACCTCACATCAGACTAAGGTTCATCTCATGATACATTGGGTGAGGGCACCCTCCACTGTTGGGCCAAGTCAGTCAGTAAGTGAAGGAAAGAAGTGGACATAAGAATCAGGTCATGACCTCATTGACCTGGTTCATGTTCCACAGAGAGGGGCTCCAACAAAGCTTGACTGACACTCCTCCATCAGAGATGAAGGGGATTGAGCAAGCCACCTCCAATGAGACTATCACCCATGTCTTTAGACTGGTGGCTGAAGTGGCTGACAGGTGCCAATATTTCTTTGGACAGAGAGAGATTTTTCTAAAAGGAATATAGTACAACTGAAAAAAAAGTGATATTTCTGTTTATCTGTTTCACTCACCCTTCCAAAAAGCCCCATATTGGATGCCAAAAGATGATACCAGAGTTTGAAATGAAACTAGATTCTCTACATCTGCTAGTGGATGGGGTCTGCATAAGCTGCAGATCTCTACAGCCAAGAAACCCTGTTGTAGTCTTAGCAGCTAACCAAGGTAAGGGATGCCTGCTGGCATCAGCTCTGAAAGTCACAGCCAGCAAAGCCCACGTCTTCTCCACTACCATTGAGTGGTGTGTTGCAACTCTTAATAGTAGGCTATGCCCTCTAGTGTTACAGCAGACCTCAGAAGCTCACGGCCAACTTTTTTCCAAGTTCTTGTCTCCTGAATTTGAAGAATGAGATCCATACATGAGGAAGAGTGGATGCCGATAGAGCAGGATTTATTCATGTGGGAAGAAAAGAGAGTTCTTGCAAGACAAGAGAGCACCTGATAGGGGTTGCTGCCTGACTGTGTTGGTCTAGGGGTTTATATGGGACTTGGATCAATGTTATTAGTCCAAATCTATGCTAATCAGAGTTTGAAAAAGTACCAATGCTCTTGGTCCAAATCTATGCTAATCAGGGTTTGGAAAAGTACCAACACCATTGGCTAGCCCTGCAAACCCATTCAGTCTGTCTCACTTGTTTTCCTGCTGCTCATGGGGAGTGAGAGGTTGAGGTCATGGGGATCATGTTGAATGTTCCCAGTTGCAGCGACTGTGTGGAGTAGGTGACTGCACCAGGCCAGGGCCAGGCTGCCTTGGTGTGACAGGTCAGCAAACTCTGACTTACCTTGGCCCTGGCTGACTGAACCTCAGGCCCATGCTGCAGACACTGACACTTCAGCCCACCCAGGCCACCCTCTGCTGCTCCACTGCCACTTCTCAGCAGGGATTAGTGGGCTGGCTATGCAGCTCGGTGGAGGAGCCATTTCCATACCACCTGCTCTTTTCCTGTCCTCTCTCCTCTCTCCCTCTTCCTTAATAGTTCCTCTTCTATTTTTTTTAAGAGAGAAAGAGAGAATTAATTTTATTTTTTCATCTGGTTTTTGTTTGTCCAACAATTAGAGGTGTATATGGTGCTAGGGAATGAACTTGGGTCCCAACACATGCCAGGCAAGTGCTCTACTGCTGAGCCACCACTCCAGACACTCCTATTTATTAAATTTCCTCTTCAGGCATCCTTTTTTTTCTCCCACATATGAGAGAAAACATGCAGTACTTGTCTTTCTGTGTCTGGATTATTTCTCTTAGCCTGATGCGCTCCAGTTCCATCCACTTTCCTGCACATGACATGACCTCATTCTTTTTTATGGCTAAATAATATGTCACACTTTCCTTATCCATTTATCTGTTAATGGGCACCTAGGCTCATATTCTAACTTGATTACTATGATCAATGCTGCAAAAAAGATATGTAACTGTTCTCTGCTGACTTCATTTCCTTTGGGTGTACACCCAGGAGTGGTGTAGCTTGATCGTATGGTAGTGCTGTTTTTTAATTTTTTTTTTTTAAGAGAGGGACAGTGAGAGAGAGAGAGAAAGAGAGAATGTAGTTTTTCTTTCATGTGACTTTCATTGCTCTGATACTTCATTGTGTACGTAGTGCTAGGGTTTGAACCTGCACCCTCACGCATGCCTGGCAAGTGCTATAACCACTGAGCCACTGCTCCAGCCCCTTGTTTTTAGTTTTTGAGGAACCCCCACACTGTTTTCCATAGTGACTGTACTAATTTACACATCCACCAACAGTGTCTGTGGGTTCCTTTTTTCTACATCCTTGCCAGCATTTATTATGTTTTGATAATAGGCATACTGACTGGGGTGAGGTGGAATGAGAGAAAACTTTTAAAGTGGAAGTCCTTCAAAGAGAAGGCTAATAAAATATGGTGTAGATTAAATATTAGTATCCTGGCAGGAAACTTTATTTTGTGAAAGAAAGAAAAACAGAGCAAACCTTGCTTACTGTGACACTCCTGAAACCAATTCTGATCTTCATTCCTTAGAAGAGAACATTTCCACAGTTTAGTTTTCTCTCCATTACATTTTGCAGGCCTTTGATCTCCTCAAATCCCTCCTTTAGGAATTGCCAACTAATTAATCTTCTCCCAGAAGCAGATGCTTTGGAAAAAGATAATTAGAAGTCAGCAAAAAAAAAAAAAAAAAAAAAAAAAAAAAAAAAAAAAAAAAAAAAAAAAAAAAAAAAAAAAAAAAAAAAAAAAAAAAAAAAAAAAAAAAAAAAAAAAA
>PVKS010002853.1:0-61606 GCA_004027875.1 Aplodontia rufa | reverse complement strand
ACTATGGCCTGGCTTCAAAAAGCTCTGCTTAATAATTTTTTCTGTTTCATCTAGCTTTCTCATACAGCATCATGTTTTGAAACCCTAGATTTTTGACATGATCTTTGTTTTGATTCCTGGCTTGCAAACCTAATAGTAACAATCCTTCCAGGACAACCCACACTGCCAGATGAGGATGATCACATTTTCTGCTGTAACTAATTGGGTGGTACTTGCTAACCAGTCAGGTGGCCAAAGGAGGAGCCCCTCAAGACCCCCAAATGGGGTGGGGGCAGGGTAGGGTTCCAGAAGGAGAGGTAAAAAATGGGATAAACCTTGTTGTGTCCTATTAACATTTTCAAAATTAATTAATCTTTGAATGTATGAGCACAAAATTCAAACAGTATAAAAGACTTTCCAGCAGGACTAAGTATGTTTTACACAGGTTCATTGAATACAGCTAATCAGGCAATGCTGCTCAGTTCCAGGGAACTTTAGCCCATAGTTCAAAATGTTTATAAGTTTACCTTTTGAAAATAAACTCTTTTTTTCTTATTGTATAAATAATACATCATCTTGGGGGAAAATGTGGAAAGTACTGGAAAGTCCAGTTCAGATGAAAGTAATCTGTAATCCCATTCAATTAACAATAACATCTGTCTACATTTGGAAGTGGTTCCTTTCAGTTCTTTTAAAAACATACATTTGATAAGTGTATTAAATAACACAATTATATTAACTAATTGCATTTCTACTCCCATTTGTTATCTACTTCAGCCTCTTCCCAATGCTTAACTATAGCCAGGGCTTAGAGAAGGCTTTGTTGGATGCAAATATAACAATATTTAGATTGGGGATGTCTGGGACTGTGGGAGTCTAACCTTTCAATTGTCTATCCTGGTGTGTGCCTGTCAGCTAAAATCCTGTGATTGGCATGGGGTGGAAATAGACCTTCAAATACAGTCAGCAAACCTTAGGCTTTCTACTGACTTCTGGGTCAGACCTTATCCTTCTGGGGTTTCAAAAAGAAATAGTTACCAAACACCACAGATGCATAAAGAGGATCCCATCTATACATTTTGAGGTGGGAGAAAAAAAGGATAATGAAATAAATTTCAGAGTTAACTTTATTTATACAACAACGATTGCTTTAACAATATCCTACTTTTTTGATGTTAAAACAGGTTTTTCCTCTTTGAAAGGAGATTGGTAGAATACAGAAAAGGAGCCAGGGGAGGAAGGGAGTAAAAAACTACTGGGAATGATATTGGCCAAATTATGTTGTTGTGTTGTGTGCATGTACACATATGTAACAACAAATTCCACCGTTACATGCAATTATACTGCACCAATAACAATATGGAAAAATAGGTTTTTCTTTAAGAAACAATAAAAGTTTAAAACCTGAATGGCAAAAGCAAAAAGAAAATGAGTTGGCAACAATATCACTGTACTGAATTATTTTTGAAATTTTAGTGGTGTTGAAATTTGAAAGTCTCCAAATCATTGAACTTAGTACGAACCTCTTACTGGATGAAAACCTCCCCAGGGAAGGCTTGGTGGTTATTCATTTGCCTGCCTCATCCAAGGCCCTCAACAGATGCGTGTCAAGCCACTGGACAGCGAGCTAGGGGGAGTGAGGTGGGCAGTTGATTGGACTGAGACTCCCTGACACACTAAGTCTGAGAAAGGCGCTTATATTTGCTACATAGCCATAATTGCCTAATCCAAATAGGCACTTTAAATTCCTCATATATTTGAATTGCTCACAAGGACATTAACGTATCAGTATTCTCTTTTTACAGCAGAAGAAATAAGATTCTCAGAGATGAAATTGCCTGCAACCACATGGCTGGTAAATTGCAGAGTTTAGATGAGCATGCGGGGCAGAGGGACGTCTCCCATGATCCCTCACCCTGGTCCTACACCACCAGCTAAGGACACCTCATCTAGGCAGCTTGAAAATGTATCTACCTTCCTTTTCAGAAACCAAAGGCAAAATGTTAGAGGGGAAGAGGGAAGCACCTTTTCAGTTCTCAGCACCACATTGGCAGATGACTCTTGAGCTCCTTAGATCTGTCATAATGGCTCTGTTTAAAAACAAAAAAAAGAGGAAAAACAAAGAGCTAATCCAGTTCTAAGCAAAGGTATCAGATAAATGATCTCTGTCCACCCTAAGGTTCCCTTTCTGTATTTTCCCCCTCTGTGTTTTATTGGTTTGTACCCAATCCAGCTTCAATTTGATTGAACAGACTCCCTCAAAGCTAAGCAATTCATGTTTATTTTCCATTGTATGAGCAAAGCACACAGAATTCAGTTTCCAATTAGATCTGGGCTTCTTGAACTTTATGTTGCAAACAAACCACCCATGTATCTGGTAAAAAACACAAAGTCAGATTCAGGATGTAGGGTTGACTCTTATCTATTATTCTAACAGGTTCCTAATAGATGCTGATGTTGCTGATCCTTGGCTGACATATTAAATAGGTAGATTATATTAATTTGCTTAGCCAGGTACTTCCTGAGCTGGGCTCCACCAAAATACCTTCCCTCCAGGAAGACTGTCTTCCCAACATTCCTCACTGAGTTCTGTTCAATGAAGGGCTGTGGGCACGGTGCAGGGAGTGTGGAACCTCTGTCAACAGCTGGACCGCACATTTGTTTGATGTAAAGAGACCTTCCTGGTTTTCAACATCACATCCACAATCACTTGTCAACCTGAATTCTGCATAATGATGGCTCGTGGTGGAACCACATTCACATTTGTCTCAAATATGTAGTTTAATTAAGAACATGCAAACTAGGCCTGTTAATGTATGTGGCAGATTCTGGTTTAGACACCAATATAATTTGTTATATTTGCCTGAGGCCTTATTTACTTATTTAGTAGTAGAGAATTATATCCTATAAAGAGCTATTAATGTCATCTATTTTATACAGGAAGAATTGTAGAGGGTGGCCAAATTCTCCAAGGAGAGTCAGTGTTGAGGCTGTGCTTGAAGCAGAGCATCTCAGTCCAAGGGCCCTGGTGCTGGTATGTGGGCTGGTGTAGGCAATCCAAAGCACTCTAGACCTCCAACTGCTTGATCGTTCATTATTCTTGTGAGGAATCTTTGACTTCCCACACACACTTTTTTTTAAGAGAGAGAGAGAGAGAATCAGTTTTATTTAGTTTTTCATGTGGCTTTTGTTGCTCCAAGATCTTGCTGTATACATGGTGCTGGGGTTTGAACCTGTGTCCTCACGCATACCAGGCAAGTGCCATAACTGCTGAGCCACTGCTCCAAGCCCCACATGCACCATTGTTGTGAACCTTTCACAACCTACTGCCTGTTCAGTTGTGATGTAGAACTCCAACAATTTGATGGTGGGAAAGTCAAGAGAAGCGAGATGAGTGAAGGCCCCTGTGTGCCTGGGAGTGGAGAACATGCAGGAGGCTGGAGTGGGATGCAAATCCCATCCAGAGGAAGACGTCCTGCTCTCTTATTGAGGAAATGCTCTAGCTGTTGCATTTGGTATCTACCTCTTACAGATTTACGGTGTCCATCAGCATACTAAACTCTGAGAAGTACTTCACTTACAAAACATTTACATTTTGTTTAACAGTGTGGCCTGTGGACTTACCCAGATATTTGGATTATTTTCTTCTTGGATGTAAAGATAAAAACACTGAGATGAGCTGATTAAGCATTTAGAACTTTATAAACATTTGACAGGACAATCTAATGTTTGATAACCTTAATTAAAAAAAACCACTAGCCTCATATTTTCATGTCTTTTACATCTTCGTTTATATGATAACTTATTTTATTGTATTACATGAAAAATTGGTCTATGACAAATTGAAAATTTAAGAAATGGTCCTTTACCCCATAGAATTTATAGAAGTGCTGGTTTAAATCATTTCTCCCAGACCCATTTGACTAACACTGCCCCCTCATTATGCCAACATGTTATTAGCCTAATGAACTTAAGTTTTGCTGACTATATTTTGGGAAATGCAATGCAAAAATTTAGCTAGATATAAACCAATCTTTGTTTAACAGTTTCAAAAGCACTTTTAGAAGTTCTAGTGCTTCCAGTTCATAATTCAGAGCCACAATTTTCACATGCTGCAGCTAGGTTGTGGTCATAGTTACTAACACAAATATAGGACAGATGGACCAGGCTGTGGAGTCTGCCATGTGAATATTAATGACCCAAAAAAACTGAGCAAGGAGTGAAATTTGAAAAAGCAAAAACATTCTGAAAAGCAGTGATATGATTAAAATTTCATGCTTAAGTCAAATCAAGCACTCATATTTAAAAGGTATATTAGATTGTAACATACATTGGAAAAGTTTTATTTTATTTTATCATTCCTCCAAATATGAGTTGAAAGGATTTTCTTTTAAAAAAAGTATTTTTCCCAAATTACCTTAGTTCAGTGCTAATTTAACCTCTTCATTATTAATTTATATTTTCAAAATTAAAGATATTTGTCCCTTGATCACAAAAATAAAATAAATGGGTTTACTTCAGCACAGTAAAGGAGATAATCAATAGAATGAAGAGGCAACTGACAGAATGGGAGAAAATATTTGCAAACTGCAGGTGATGAGGGCTTAATACTGAGAAAGTGTAAGGAACCAAGGAATTTGATTAAAAAATAGCAAAAAACCTGATTAAAAAACAGGCAATAAACCTTCACATTTCTCAAAAGACGACACACAAATGGCTAACAGGTATATGAAGAAATGTTCAGTATCACTCATCATCAGGAAAATGCAAATCAAAACTGCACTGAGATACCACCTCACTCAGTAAGAATGACTATTATCAGAAAGACAAAAAAAAAGCAAGTCCCGGAGAGAACATGGAGAACAGTGAACTCTTGTGCACTGTTAGCGTGAATGGAAATTAGTACAACCACTATGGAAAACAGTATGGAGGTTCCGCAGAAAGCTAAAAATAGATCCACCACACGATCCAGCAACCCCACTATTGAGTAAATGTCTAAGTCTGTTTAAAATGCATCTGTTCTCCAATGTTTATTGCAGCACTAATCACAACAGCCAAAAAATGGAAACAATAACCTATGTGTCCAACTAATGAATGGATAAAGAAAATGTGGCACATATATACCATGGAATATTCTTCTGCCTTAAAAAGGAAAGTATTTCTGTCGTTTTTGACAACATGGATGGAACCAGCTACAGAAAGACAAGTACCACATGATCTCATTCATATGTGCTCTCTAAGAACATCGACTTGCCGGAGTTAAAATAGGCTGGTGGGGAGCAGAGGCTGAGGACAGCAGGCATGGGGAAAGGTGCTACAGCACAAGACACCTCCTTTACCTGCCCAAAGCTGACTCATCAGCTTGGCAGCTTGGGCAGTGGCTTGAATGCCCTCCCTGGTGGTCTGAAGACCCCACAGGACACCTGTGGCAGCATAGCAGAGGGGTGTACCTGGTAAAGTCGCCTCCCTTTTATTCCCCAGGTCTAGGAGTGACAGCATTTCATCAAATTGTTAATACTGATGGGTCCTTACTTATGATAGCTTGAAGTAAATGTTTTTGTTTACTTTATCATGATGTGAAAGCCATGCTCATTTGGTAGAAACTGTACTGTGAATTTTGATCTTTTCTTGGATGGTGATATGCCATATGATACTTTCTGGAGATGCTGGGCAGCTCCCGGTCAACTACACGATCATGAGGGGAAGCACCCATACTCTACGGAGTACTGCATAGCTAAGCTCAGTTTGGTAGGTCAGGTGCATTAAAAACATCTTTACTTCGCTACTTTTATCTTGGTATGAGGCTATCTGGCTGTGACACCATCCTAAGTCAAGGAACATCTGTATTTAAATGATGTCCTCTTTAGAGAGAGAGAGGGACAGTGAGAAAGAGAAAGGGAGAATCAATTTTTTTATTTAACTTTTTCATTTGGCTTTTGTTGCTCTGACACTTCGTTGTGTGCTGGGATTCGAACTCAGGTCTCTGTGCATGTGAGGCAACTGCTGAGCCACTGCTCTAGCCCCTCAGCTTTACTTCTGTTCTTTCAGCCCTGTCAGTGCTATAAGAATTAGTGGCTTGTATTAAATCCTCTCTGCTTAAAAACCATCTGAAAAAAAACTGGTACTAGCGTCCTTTCAATATAGGGAGCTGCATATGTATAGTCAGATGTTGCTTAAGTTCTGAAAAGTGTGTTGTCAGCTGATTTCCTTGATTTAATCCTTGTGTGAGAATGGTGAAGTTCATTTACGCAATCAAAGATGATCATGACCAGATAATATTACAGGAGCACTGTTGTATATGCAGTCCATTCAGTGCACAAGTGTATACATATGTACATCTATATTAAAATTAGTATTTGATAATGACTCCCCATGAAACAATATTTTTAAATCCATTGACAAGACATTCCTTTGACAAAATTTATATAAAGGTGCAGTTGATCACAAAGTAATGAAACAAGTAAGTTAGAATAAAAATAAAGATAGCTGGATGGTAGCAGGCGAATAGGTGTAAGAATCTATTTCATAAAAAGTATAGTAACAGATACTGGCTTTTAGAATGTTTCACTTAACATATTTTCCTACAGTTGCTCTTCTAGAATGGGTTAAATAGGAATTCCCAAAATGTGTTTCACAGAACCCTGGTGTTTACTTAGAATATTCTGTGATCTTATAAGTCCAGAATCCAGAGCATATTCTATTATTTTACTAATTCACAAAGTGTATTAGCTCATAAATCATTCTGAGGGCTTAAGTTTTGTTTAAACAAAATTTCTCTAAATTTAATTGATCATGGAATTTTTTCTCTTTGTCAACAGCTAACTGCCATATTAGAATTTAAGGCATTTTGCAAAAAAATTTTTCTCTAATCCACTACTTAACATACCCACATAATTTCATCACTATCCCTAAATAGATTTTGTAGATAGACATTTAAAAATGTAAAAGATAGGTATTTTATCACATATTATGCCTATGTCCTTACATATTTCAGACTATGGTATATTTGACTTCTTGGTATTTTAATTATAATCATTTCCTTCTGCACAATAAATTGCATAAATAATGAGTTTCCCTTAGCCAGTGCTGGCAACACAACATGATTGATAGCATCTATCTCCATAAACTGCTTTCCTTCTCAAAACATCCTGGGATTAAGTCACAGAAAGATGTAGAAGTAAAGAATTCTTCAGTGCTCTCCACATTGTATGTAAATGCAATCATCATCTTAATGTGATAAGTAAAAAAAAAAAAAGCCAAAGTCCTCATGGAAATAAAAGTATAACCGAATGTCTTTGTGCTTTGAGCTGCACAGTAACGATTAGAGCGGTACAATGTCCTGTGTGCCAAACGGTCACTTGAGTATCCAGTCATGTTGAGATTTGAATCTGGATGATTCTTACTAAGAGCCATGGTCTGGATTTGGCTGAAAATTCTCCATCTGATTTTCTGGGACAGGCCGAGGAGGGCTGTTGGCCAGCAGGAGAGCCTGGCCTGGCAGAGCTGTTTCATCTGCTCCTCTCATTTCCCTCCCTTTGAATGGGTCTGAAATGCTGGCGGTAACAGCTGCTGGAGGCTGAGTGGAAAGGCCAGGCAGAAGCAGGTGTCCCACCTGTGTTCAGTGGTTCTGGCTCCAAGAACTAGTCGCTCAGCAGGGAAAAGGGCGGTCCAAAAACTGGTATGGGTGTCAGGAGGCAAAAATGACAAGGGTGGTGAGATTTAGAGGCAAAGGCTTGGGCTGAAGCCTGAACTTTCCAGCATCATCTAGACCAGTGAATAAAGAGCACCCACACAGAAGGTGAGGTACACCATCTTTCTCTCTTTAACTTTTAGCCACTTGGTTTTCTTAGGTCCTCTGATCCTGAAATTCTAGAGGGGTTCAAACCTGATAACCTCACTGAATTGACAAGGGCGTTAAACAGATCCCATATCCCCAGGCCCAGAGGGCAACCCAGGGAGTTCTGCTTTCAGGCATCCATATAAAGGTCTTCAGGACAAAGCCAGGAGCACAGAGAAAACCAGGAGCAGTGGCAGCATCATAAACCAGGGGTGGCATTCCTAGAAGCCAGATTCTTCAGAGGCCTGATTGGTTAAACAGCCCCCACATCTGCACCTGCTGTGCCCCTCAGATAATCATCTCATATATTCATGTCATCTAACCCCTGATGGGCAAAGTGGCACTCTGGCACAGCACATGATCTGATTCATGTAGCTTGTTATGGTTTGGATCTTGAATGTTCCTCAAAGGCCAAGATACCAAAAGGTTGGCACCTAGCTGACGGCATTATTGGGAGGAAGGTGGTGGAATCTTTAGGAAGTGGGGCCAAGTGAAATGAAGTCATTGGGGGTGTGCCCTTGAAGGAGTTCTGGAGGCCCCAGCTCCTTTCTCTCTCTCCTCCCACACATGCACCTTGCCATGAGGTACTGTGACACCATAGGCCCAAGGTCACAGGGCCAGATGACCATGAACTGAAGCCTCTGAAGGCAGGAGTCAAAATAAACCTTTCTTCCTTTATTTTTCTTAGGCATTTTATCACAATGACAGACCGCAGGCTGCTTCACAGCCCCTCCCTGACCAGGGTACTCTTCTCTAGAGGACCACTCTAGGTTCCCTGAGCCTTTTGTCACAAACACTTGGAGGGGCAGAAATGCCTGGGAGCACTGGTCCCTGTGACTCTTAGCTAAGGTACCTGTCCCTTGCCTCAGGTCTGGACAAACTCCAAGGCCTCCTTTGCCTTTCTCCCAAGCTCCCCCAGCAGTAGATTGAAGCAATCTCTGCAGGACTTTGCCTGGGATAGAAATTTTCTCTGTCTGACCCATGTCCCAGTTCCCTTTCTGATTTCTCCTGGGAGCACCTCTTTAATAAATTATTTACACCTGAATTTTCCCCTTAGCATCTACTTTGGGGGGGCTTGACCTGAGAAAGGGTTTAAAATTCCCTTGTGTCTGGGAGCAGTGTTTTGAGCATAGTGCTTTCAGATATGGCAGACATTCGGGCAGGCTCTGCTCATGTGATAAGAGCGCTGGAAGCAATGGCCAGGCCTAGTCTGAATTGAACTGGTGAGTCTCAGCTCTTTTCCCCTCAGGAAAACTTTGTTGGGCAGACTGCCACTCCAACCTCTTAGGCCAAAGATTGTCCGGCCTTGTGGAGAGGAGGCTGCGTAAGAGCTGAGGAAACCTGGCCCAGGGCTGCCTCTGCCCTTCTATGTTGGGTGGGGGCAGGGTCTCTGGCACCCAGGAAGACCTCAGTCCATTCCTGGAGGACTAGGCAGGGTTCTAGGCTGCAATTTCAAGGCGGAAGAACTGCTCACATTACTAGCAACTTTTGACCACTACCTTAATCCACTGTAGAATGAGAATGCAAGTTGTGAGAAGTTTCAAGGCTGTGTTTTTTAAAATGCTCCTTGGGATGTTTTCCTCTACCTTAAAATCATAGTCTATAACAGTAATTTTTAAAAATCTTTTTAGGGACTGGAGTGGTTGCTCAGTGGTTACGGCACTTGCCTGGCTGCACAAGGACATGGGTTCAAACCTCAGCACCACACACACAATGAAGTGTCAGAGCAAGGAACCTACATGAAAAACTAAATAAAATTGATTTTTTCTCCCCCCACCATTCTCTCACTACAAAAAAATCCTTTTAGTAAAACAAATGTTTGCAAAAATTTTCCTCCAAGAACATATGATTTTGTTCTTAACTATGGGATATTGCTCGCACATACAAATTTTTGTGTTACCAGCATCATAACATCGTGAACATAAAGGGAAACCATTTGATTTGAGCAGGGTGGGAAATATAAACAATCTGTACCTTCTGGAACTAGTATGAAATTTATGGTGGAAATGGAAAAGACTGAATAAATGTGAATCTAAATTCACATTTAGATTAAAATAGTCTAGGGCCAAAGCACAAAGATTGTGGTATCAATTTGGCTTATATTAGTACTTTGGGCTGAAAACATAAGGTTTTATTTTTTAAATGTAAGGAAATCTAGTCTTTTCATTTTAAAGTCCTAGATTTATGTGATTACTCATACTTTTTTGCTCAATGTGAGGATGGGAAAAGTAAGGTTGTTGATAGTTTGTGAATCTTCTTAAAAAATTATTCTTAAAAATTGAAAGTATATTCCAGAGAATGCATGTATATCATTTGAAGAATAAAAATGAAACACACCCCTTTGTATTGTGCACTCAGAATTAAAAGTAGAGTAATTTGGGGCTGGAGTGATGGCTCAGCAGTTGCTGCACTTACCTGGCATGTGTGAGGACGTGGGTTCAAACCCCAGCACCACGTACACAACAAAGTGTCGGAGCAATGAAAGCCACAGGGGAAAAAAATTGATTCTCACTCACTGTCCCTCTCTCTTTAAAAAAAAAAAAAAAAAAAGAGAGAGAGAGAGAGAGAGAGATGTAGAGCAATTCTAGTACTTTCAAAGACCCATGCTCCAGATCCCCCTTCACTTCTACTGAATCCTTTCCTCTAAAGATATAACAGGCACCTTAAAATTTGTATCAATTATTCATTTGCTTTTCTTTATCACTTTGCACATAGACATGGGAACTTCAATAATCTGTTGCTTAACTCTGTGTGCTGTAAGTCTTTATATAAACAGAATCACACCATGTGTGTTTTTCTGTTAACCTGCTGTTTTTTTCGAGATGTGTAAATTGCAATGGTTCAATTTCATTGTACTACATTATTCCATTGTGTATATATGCCATCATTTTAAAAATCCATTTTACTCTTAATGAATTTAGATTGCTTCTGAGTTTGTGAAATGACAAACCAGGCTTTTATGAACGTTCCATTGGTGAACACTTGAGCTTCTATAGGATATCCCCAGGAGTGGGAACATTGGGTTCTGGGGTATATGGATCTTTAACTTTTCAGACAATGTGTGGGTTCCAAGGAGCTTAATGTGAGTGAATCCTACCCCCAACCCTGGGTGCTCAATTTGGAAGACTCCGCACCGCTGGGGCAAGCCTCTGACTAATGGTGGATGGAGCCAATCAATGAATGCTTCTTGCTTTTCTTCACCATGCACAATGCAGAGATGCATTTTATACTGCTTGTCAAATGAGGATCCAGGAGCCCTGCACTTCTAGTAGCAGAACAAAACCACCCTTCTACTGCCCTCATCCCCTTCCCTGCTGCAATCCCTTTCGTCCCCAGGGATCACACTCTCCAACTCTGCTTTGGCTGTACTTTCTAGGAGCCCCAGGCCCAGACAATTTTATTCCATCCTAAACATTTACAGCTATACCCTTGCTTCTTTGTACACCTATCGGGTGTATCTCAACTCGTTTTAGCATGCAGATCATCACGCAGGAGAGAATGAGGAGTTCTAACACTATCCTAATTTTCACTATTATTTTGTCGTTGACCTGTGAATTATTTATAAGTGTCTTTATATTTTGTAGAATTTGAAAATTATTTTTGTTATTAATCTATATTACTGACATTGCGTTAGACAATTTATTCTGTTAGATACTGATAATTTTCAATTCATGGAGACTTCCCTCAATGCATACCACAAGGCAATTAAAAATGTTTCCATGTGCTTGGGGAAAAGATTCTTTTTCTAAGTTTTGTATATACAGTGTTTCTTATTATTGCCCTCCCCAAATCTTCTATATATTTTGATTGCTTTTTTTTTTTTAAAGAGAGAGGGACAGTGAGAGACAGAGAGAAAGAGAGAAACAATTTTGTTTAGTTTTTCATGTGGGCTTCAATGCTCTGAAACTTGGTTGTGTACGTAGCTGTGCATGAAAGGCAAGCACCACCGTAACCGCTGAGCCATCGTTCCAGCCTCTTTCTGATCGCTTTTCATAAGTCTAAAATATCAGTGACTGAGAAGGACATTGATGTCTACCGCTGTGATGGCAGTTTTGTTGATTTCTCTTGGACAGTTGGTTTTGATATATATAGACATATTTAATATATATTTTTTCTTGGCTTTAGATAGTCAGCCTGGTTGAGTCTGACAATGAGAATGGAGTTAAAGTCAAGAAATTAAAAAACTTTCAACTGTGGGTCTGGAGTGGTGGCTCGGCGATTATGGCACTTGCCCAGCACGCGAGAGTACATGGGTTCAAACCCCAGCACCCACGTACACAACTAAGTGTCAAAGCAATGAAAGCCATGTGAAAAACTCAATGAAAATTGATTCTCTCTCTCTCTCATTGTCCTCCTCTCTTAAAACAAACAAACAAACAAACAAAAAAACAACAGCTTTCAACTGTTTTCTCTCCCCACCCACCCTTGTATTTTGAAAGATTTTAAACCTGCATAAGTTTAACAGACCAGCATGGTGAAAGCATGTAAAACATGAACCCCTTCTTTGAGATTCACCAACTATTTTTTTAATTGAGAATTTTTTTTGTTGAACAATCATACAAGTTTTTAACAAAATAATATAAAATGTACATAGATTCTGAAGATTACATTTACCCCAAGTGTGTCCCCCCAATTACCCACCCTTATTCCTCCCTTCCCCTTCCCACAAGATCTCTAAAAATGTATTAGGTTGTATAACATTACACCTTATCTGGATTTAACACATGATAATAGACCATCTTTCTCAATGGCCAGGGTCTAGTTCCAGCCTCCACAGATGAATGAAGACATTCGACCCTTGGTTCTCTGGGTTATGCTGATTTCACTCAGCATAATTTCTTCCATAGCCATCCATTTACCTTAAAAGGCTGCAATATCATTGTTTCTAATTTGTGGAGATTCTCCAACTATTAATGTGGTATCATACCTGCCTCCCTTCACCTCACACATGATTTTTGGTTGAACCATTGGAAAGTTAATTTTGAATTATGAATTCATCTCCATTTAGTTTAGCATGCCTCTCCCAAGAAAAAGGAAACAATATCATTATGACATGTAAGAATTTAATACTGACTCAAGAAATCATCTAATATATAGTCAAATTCAGATTTCCCAAATTAAATCCTAAAATGTCCCCTATTTTCATCTAAAAACCCAAAGTTCAGTTAAAGTTCCCGTTTCATTGGGTGGTCTTTCTTTTTTCCAGTGCTGAAGCTTGAACCCAGGGGCGCATACATGCAAGGCAAGTGAACTACCGTTGAGCCACATCCTCAGCCCCATTGTTGCTTTTCTAAGTCTCATTTTGTTTAGGACAACTCCACCCTCACCCAGCTTCCTCACTTGTTTTCCCCCTTGGTCTTTCAAGACTTTGACTTTCAGAGTCTGGACCATTGGTTTTGGAGAATGTCTGATTGACTAAATTCATCTGATTGCTTCCTGGTGGCTAAATTTAGGTAATTTTTAGCAAGACTATTACAGAGGTGTTAATTCCCATGTATCACAGCAGGAAACACATATTGGTAGGTTTATGGAGTATAATTTATGTGTGGCATAACTTACCCTTTTTAGTATATAGCTCCATGAGTTTTATATAAATGTATATAGTTGCATAATCACCACTTTAATCTATATAGAGAATATTTCCTCTATCCCCCCAAATTATTTCATGTCCCTTCCTACACAATTTCTTTCCCCACCCCCAAATCCTGGAAACCACAGATCTTATTTATGTCACTACAGTTTAACATTCTTATGAATGTAAAATAAGTAGGATCATGGGGAACACAACCTTTTGTGTCTGGCTTCTTTCATTTAGCATAATGCTTTTGGGATGTATCTAGTTTGGTGCCAAGTGTCAATAGTTCATTGTTGTTGTTTAGTATTTATTTGTATGTATGTAGCAAAAGCTGTTTATTCTTTAGCTAGTTAATGGATTTGAATTGCTTCCAGCTTTTAGCTATTATGAATGAAGCCACTATAAACATTCATGTGGACTTTTTTCTATTTCTTGTGAATAAATTCCATAGAATGGGACTACTAGCTTGTATAGTAACTGTATGCTAAACTTCATAAGAATCTGCCAGACTTTTTTTCCACAATGGCCCTACCATTTTGCATTCTCATCAGCAATGTACATGAATTCTAGTGGCCCCACATCCTTGGACGCAATTCATATTGTCAGTTTTCTTTTTTTTTTTAATTTTAGCATTTCTGGTTGCGTAGTGGGATCTAGTAGCAATCATGCTAAACTCAACTATGGGCATATCTGCTGGATCTCTCTATTGTACATATATATTTTCTTTTGTCATTAATAATTTGTAGGCAATATTTTGAGATTACATGCATATCCTATTATATTTCACTCAATGTTTTTGGTATCTATTGATAATATTTGCCTAATTATTCTGTTGATGATTACAAAATGATGATTAAAAATTCAATTTTTCTACATTTATTAACTGACACTTTTTTTTAAGGAAGATTTTTATACCCCTCCTCATTTTATAGTATCTACACAAATTCTATGTTATGTAATCAAAATCCTATTTTATGTAATTCATTTCTATCTTCAATTCTGACCATGGGGCCTCTCCAAGCCAGCTGCTGTGTTCTTTGGGTATGCCAGCCTATGCACAGTAAGATTTTCCAGGATTATCTTATAGTTTCCTGGAAACAGCTATTTCTCTAAGGGGCCCTAGTTCCTTTTAGTGAGGAATGGCATTTACAAAACCAATTCTGGATACTCCAGTTACTGCAGTATCATTGCGTTTGATCCCTTTTAGTGGGAATGTCTGGAATATATAAATCAATATGTTTAAAAATAAATTATAATGATACATTACACCTTCAATGCAAATCCAAACAATAGGATTCTTTCTCACTTTATTTTTTATTTTCATTTTTTTAAAGAAAGAGGGGACAGTGAGAGAGAGGGGTGGGGAGAATGAAAGAGAGAAGCAACTTTTATTTAGTTTTTCATGTGATCCTCATTCTTCAGAAACTTCATTTTGTACATGGTGCTGAGGTTCAAACTCACATACTCGCGCATGCCAGGCGAGTGCTGTAACTGTCTAGCCACCACTCCAGCCCCATCTACTTTCTTTTTTTTATTGTTTCTTTAAAAGTTATACATGACAATAGAGTGTACAAAGACATTATCTAATTCAGTCCCCAGTATTGCCCCTTCCCTTGCCTTCCTCCCACCCCATTCTTTCTAGTTATATATGATAGTAAAATAATCAATGATGTGATTATAAAAGTATGGAGTATAACATATTTCAATTCCTTCCCCAGTATCCCACCTCCCCCATTCTCTACCCTCTGCTCTACTGATCTATTATTTACTAATAGTTTTTTTTTTAATTTAGTAACCTGTTGATGAACAGGCTGATGCAATTCACTGTGGTATGTTCATATATGAGCATAGGAAAGTTAACCTGATTCACTTCATGAACTTTCCTTATCTCATCCCTCCCTCTGTATCTTTCCATTTGATTTATTCCTCTGATCTTTTCCTTGTTTTGGGTTAGCTTCCACATATCAGAGAGAACTCTCAACCTTTGGATTTGTGAGACTGGCTTATTTCATTTAGCGTAATAGTCTATTTGCCAACAAAAGCCATAAAGTCCCTCTTTCCTAAGGCTGAGTAAAACTCCATTGTGTGAATATACCACATTTTCTATATCCATTCATCTGTTGGAGGGCATCTTGGTTGGTTCTTTAGCTTAGCCATTGTGAATTGTGCTGCTATAATTGTGCAAGGAGTGGGATAGCTGGGTCAAATGGTGGATTCATTCCTAATTTCTTGAGGAATCTCCACACTGCTTTCCAGAGTAGCTGTACCAATTTGAAGTCCCACCAACAATGTATAAGTATACATTTTTCCCCACATCCTTGCCAACATTTGTTGTTTGTGTTATCGATAACTGCCATTCTGACTGGAATGTGTTGAAATCTCAGAGTAGTTTTATTTTGCATTTCTCTAATTTCTAGAGATGATGAACATTTTTTCATATATTTGTTGATCATTTGCATTTCTTCTTTTGAAAATTGTTAATTTCTTTTTCCCATTTATTGATCAGGTTATTTGTGTTTTTGGCTTTAAGTTTTTTGGGTTTTTTTTTTTTTTTTTAGTTCTTTGTATATCCCAGAAATTAATGCCCTGAGATGCAGGTGGCAAAATTTTTTCCCCTTCTATGAGTTTTCTCTTCCTGTTCTTGATTGTTTCCTTTGCTGTCTCACCTATTTTCATTTCAAATTCTCCAACAGAAAGGACTTCCCCCACCAGAAATTTGATATATTTACTTACTTGTTCTAAAATAAAACATTTACAAAATAGTTTCAAATCATCATATGCACATACCCACCACTTTACTAATGACAGAACTACTAAGTAAATTTAAGGTTTTTTTGCAGTTATTTTTGCCCTTAGAACATTACCTGCTTAGATTATATATTTGAATTATTTTTTAAACCTGGTTTTGTGTTAGATATTTGAAATAAACTTAAATTGAGTTGTTTCTGCATTTACTTTTAGATTTGATTCATTCACTTCTTTTAATTTTAACTTAGATTGTGGGTACATTTTCATGGTTTAATATAAGATTTATGTCATTTTCAATAAGACTACTGTTTAAATTAGCAAGGGTAAGAGAAGGTTCTCCCTGATAGAATTATCCTAACCAAAGAGATGTTGGTGTACAGGTTTGGATACAAGGTGTCCCTCACAAAAGCTTATGTGTTAATTCAGGAATGTTCAGAGGTAAATGACTAGATTATGGGAGCTGTAACCTCATCAGTGGATTAATCTATTCGATGGTTAATAATTTGAATGAACTAACTTTGTGGTACTGTAGGCAGGTGGGGCTGCTAGAGGAAGAAGAGCACTAGACCCACGACTAAAAGGATTATACTTTGTCCCCTGACTCCGCTTATTCATTCACTCTTCTTCTTCCCCCCTCCCTCTTTCTTTACCAGGGATTGAACCCAGGGGCACTATACCACTGGGCCACATCCCTAGTCCTTTTTCTATTTTATTTTGAGACAGGGTCTTGCTCAGTTGCTTAGAACCTCACTAAGTTGCTGAAGCTGGCTTTGAACTTGCCATACTCCTACCTTAGATTCCTAAATCACTGGGATTACAGGCATGTGCCACCACATCTGGCCTCTCTCTCTTTCCATATCCTGACTACCAAATAAGTTGAGAAACCTTCATCCACCGCACACTTCTGCCATAATGTTCTGCCTTGCCTCAGGTCCAGAGCAATGGACAGCCAGTCATGGACTGAACATCTGAAACCAAGAGCCAAAATAAATTTTTCCCCATTTAAATTGTTCTTGTCAGGTATTTTAGTCACAGGAATGAAAAACTGACTAACACAGAAGTTAGTACTAAGAAGTGGGGTTGTTGCTGTGGCTAACCTGACCACGTGATTTAGAAGCCTTTGGAAGTGTTTTGTAGGAGGAGTTTAGAAGTTTGGTCACGCAGCTAGAGAAACATTAGAATGTCATAAGCAAAGCTTAATGTCTAATTCTGGTGGAAGCTCAGAAGACCAGAATACAGATAGAAATGTGGACAGTAAAGACTATGCTCATGAGATTTCAGAGGGAAATGAAGACTCAATTGGGAATTGTACTAGAGGTCATTCTTGTAACATTCTGGCAAAGAACTTGTGTACATTTTGCCATTGTCCTGAGTTTCTGTGAGGTTAGAAGTGTTTGGCTAAGTCATTTAGCATAAGAAATTTCAAGGCAGCACAGTATTCATGCAGTGGAATGAATATTGGTGGAATCTTTTAGTTAGGTTTACTGTGAGAAACAGGAGCAGATAGCAGAGTTGAAGGATAAAAGGTACAATTTGGCCAGAAATGTGAGTGTAAAATTTGGGCCAAGGAAGGTATAGTTGTTGAAGAGATTGCTGTCCCTAAAGAGAAATCAAATGCTTTGCATATAGAAAATAGGAAGATGGTTCAAAGATACCTCAGGAATCAGCAAGACTATACCCAAGGCAAGCTCAAGATTATAAAAGTGAAAACTCATGCAAGGAGTCCTTGGGGGCACCCTGCTCACACAGAGCTGCCTAGGGAAGTTGTATTCCCATGATTCAGTTCACCATGCTAAACCACGTAGGCCCCCGGGCCACCTCACCCATGTTTCCAGGGAGCCACCCAGCTACTGTCCAAACTGCTGGCAGACACTGGTGTTGTCTACATGGTGCTGGTTCTCTTGCAATGTAGCATGTTGGAGTTAGTGAAGGACCTTCCACTCAGATTTACCAAAGAAGTCCTGGGTAGCCAGGCAGAGTGAATCAGGGTCAGAATCAGGGTCCATAAGAGAGCAGTGTGTGGAACTGTGAGAAGGAAGCGGCACCTGCTGTGGAGACCCAGGGATGAATAGGTGACAGTAATGTGCTGGTCTGCCAAGAAAAGCTGCTGGCCCTGGACAGAACCAGCCCGAGAGAGCGGCCATATGAGCTGCAACCAGCAAGGCTACAAGATGGGGCTAAAAAACCTTTGGAACTCACATCTCACTGCCATCTGTCTCAGATGCTAAATGTGGAGCTAAGGACTTTTTGCCCAGCTGTGTTTCCATATTGCTTTGGGCCCATCTCTTCTTTCTATGCCCCTATTCCTGTTTTGGAAGGAGGATTGTATATTGGAAATACTTAACTTGCTTTTGATCTTTACAGGAGCTCATTCAAACCCAAGAGTTTGTCTTGAGTCTTAGACGAGACTTTGGACTTGGACTTTCGAGCAATACTGGAACTGTTTTAGAGATGGACTAAATGCATTTTGCATTGTGAAATGCAAATGAGCTTTGAGTGGAGCAGGGGTAGAATATTATGGTTTAGATATGAGGTGTCCCCCCAAAAGCTCTGTGTCAATGCAAGAATATTCAGAGATGAAATGATTAGATTATGAGAGCTGTAACTTCAGTGGTGGATTGATCCATTTAAAGGATTAATTATTTGAATGGGCTAAGTGGTTAGCAACTATAGGCAAGAGGGGCACAGCTAGAAGAAATAGGTCACTGGGGACATGACTTTGGGGATTATATTTTGTCTTTGACTCCTTGCTCTCACTCTGTTGCCTGCCTGCCATGAATTGAGCAGCTTTCCTCTACCACACCCTGCTGTAGTGATGTTCTGCCTTACTCCAGGCCCAGAGTCAACTGACCATGGACTGGACCTCTGAAACTGTGAGCCAAAATTAACTTTTTCCCATCTAAGTTGTTCTTGTCAGGTATTTTGTTCACAGCAATGAAAAGCTGACTAATATGTAGGTCAACCTAATTTTAGAATAAGATTTCAGGGACAATTATGACACCCTTTGACATAAAAACAATTGTTGATTCCCTCTCATTAGATAGCAAGCTTCTTTGAGACAGTGATGTCTTTGGCACCTCAGAGCCTAATAAATGATCCACACAAAAAAGTCATTCAATAAATCTGTTTCGAATGAAGAGAGGGTGAACAAATAGATGTGAAAGAGAAGACTGTCTCAACAAACTAAAATGATAGACTGTCCCCAACTATGTTAAGATTAAATGAAGTATATTTGTGTTATAAAAAATAATGAATGTACAAATGTAGAGAATGTGGGATCATGGCTTAACATCAATGGAAAGAGAGAATGTTTGTTGGCTTAGGATATTGCTGCTTAAAAACCTCAACACTCTGACAATATTTAGAGTTCATTAAGATAAAGGTTTTCTGTACCTGCACAGTATCCACATAGCTGCACTGCCCATTGCTCTGGTCAGATGACACCTGAAGTGTTGCATCCAATCCCAGGTCACATTCTTTCTAAGAGGAATGCTGATATAGAAGAAGCACTTTTAGGGGAGTAACCAGGAGGGTCAAGAGTATGCAAACCACATCCAGGTACTAGATGATGGAAGGGATTGGGGTAGCTTCCCTTGGAGGTGGTTTGAGATGAACTCACACCTCTTTTCAAATGTGTGAAAAGATTACCATGAAGAAAGATTTGTCATTCTGTGGAGCTTCAAGTAGCAGAACTAAGACCAATTCAAGTAAGATATAAAGATTAACTTTAGCCCAAAATTGAAAATTCTTCCTTACAAAGCTGAACAGAGAAGACAATGAGCTACTTTAAGTTGGTGGCATTGTCAAATACTGCCCGTGTGGCCACCTTTCAAAGAGGTCAGAGGGAATTCCTGCTTTAAATTAGACCAAATGTGCTTGAAGCAACTCTCCAACTTAAAGATTCTGCAACCTAAATTCTTTGGGGTAGGGTTGTCATGAAAGAACATTATTGTTCTCTAATAATTAGATTTCTCTAGCACCAGAGGGATATTTCATAGATTGATAGGCATGATTTCTATGCTATTCATCATGTGGTTCTAGACCCTGCTTATCAAATTCAGGCCACCAAATCCCAATCCTTAAGATGCATCACATCAAAGGAGCTGAGCTCCCTGATCAAATCATTTTTTAAAAACTGTTTAATATATTGCTCTTTTAGGAGTTCACAATCACAGATAACAGAGTATAGGGGCTGAGAAGGAATGTGTTGTAACTAACTCAGCATTGCATAAGCTTAGATGCCAACAGAATCCTTAAAAAAAAAAAAAAAAAAAAAAAAAAAACCCAAGCATTGAGTATCTCTTACTCTAAGGTTCCTTGGCCCTGCTACCTGTTTTTCTCGGTTCTGTGTCTCCTCCCTCTGGGGTCATCTTTTAAAGATATTTGCAGGAAACCCTGCCCTCAAACACAATTTCAAATAAGCCACAAGGTGGCGCTGCTAGACTTACAAAATCAGGCAGCTGGAGTCCTCCAACCATGCTAGACCCTTTAGAAGTGAGAGTTTTAGTTTGTCTTCCAAAATGTGGTTAGCACTCATCAAAATAGGGTTTTCTGTGCATATGAGTTAAGTTAGAACTATTGCACCCTGACCCAGATGGGTGACATTTTCCAAAGAATGTCAGTTATAAATCCTGAAAATTTCTGGTTTTCCTTTCCAAGTTTCCATTTTGAGGATAACTTTCCTTACAGTTTATGAGTGGGATTCTTCTTCTGGGTCAGTAAAGAATGGAATCTCTTCTCATCTGGAACAAGCCTCCTTCAAAGTCACTAGTTTCAACTAAGCATATTTAGTTTCCGTTGAAGTCTTTCAGAACAAAGAGATGTGAAGCAGGGAGCCAGATCTGTTGGCATTAAGCTCCTCCCCATACTAACCTCCTGGCTTAACCCTCATTTCTGATTAATTCATTTTAATTAGCTGCATCAAGAACAATTCCGTGACAGGACTATCCTGGTTGCACCATTGTCAAATAATTGATTTTTGTAGGTAGATGCATTTTAATGAGTGGAGAAAATATTGTTCTCAAGATAGTCTTTCAACAGCAATGTTTATACCCACTCTGTGTGAAGCACATACACTAATTGCTACAAGGGATTCAAAGAAATTTCCCTCATCAGGGATGCTGGGGGGTAGGGATAACAGATTCAAGAAAAATAGCAAGTTATGAGCCACAGGTTCAGCAGGGCAGGGAAGGTATACTACATATGAACCTTTTGTCCTGAAAATTCTGAACTAGAATCCAGCATTCTGATGCTGAAGAGACCCTTTAAAATTTCCCTGCTGAGGATCACCTGTGTCCAGGCACCTTTAGAGGAGGACCTGGGGTTGTGTCAGTGCTTATCCCTGGGCTCCAGGAAGAAAATCACAGGCAAGGAGGTACTAATGTCAGCAGAGCACCTGGGAAAAGTGACACAAGGGTAGACTCTTTACTGGCTGATCTAGGATACCATGATCACTTTCCCCATGAGGATGTATTTGCTATCCCCTTTCCTAATGGTATTTTTTATTTCCTATTTTTATTAGGAAAAATTTCAAGACTAGTATGGTGATTGTGCATATCCTTAGCATCAAGACAGTGGCTAATATTTTGCCACATTTGCTTTATCTGTGCATTCCCAAAATGTCTTTTAAAGCTATTTTCTCCCCCTTGAAACTAGGATCCAATTAAGGTTCATACATTGGTTGTTTTGTCTCTTTCGCCTCCTTTAATCTAAGAGAGTTCTCTCCTTAGAAAAAAAGGACAGTGATGTTCTGAAGACATCATGAGCTGTGTCTTACAGATCTTGCAGTTTCCCACATTTGGGATTTGTCTGATGGTTTCCTCTGATCTCTTCTAAAACATGCTGCATCATCCTCCTGTATGTCCTAGAAATTGCAAAGTTGGGTGTAAGGTGGTCCTGAGCACAGTCTCTCTGGTTTAATCAATCTAGGAAACACATCTCTAGTCCTTCAGTCTTCCACTTAGTCAGTAGGGGAAACCTGGGATTTTGCCTATACCTTAAATACTTTCATCTAGTGAAGAAGAGACAGTGTTGGCAGGGGAACACTTGAGAAATGGAAACCATCATACGCTGCTGGGAGGAAGGCAAAATATTACAGCCTCTTCAGAAAATTGTCTATTTCTTATAAAATTACGCATAAATTTACCATTTGCCGGAGAAATTCCATTCATAAGTATATACCCAGGAAAAATAAAACCATGTACACAGACTTGTATGCACACGTTCATAGCAGCATTGATCACAATGGCTAAAGAGTAAAATAACCCAAGTGTCCATCAACTGATAAATGCTTTCTCAGTCCATTTTTTTTTTCTTTTTTTGCTATTAACAAAATTTCCTGAGACTAGGTCAATTATACAGGAAAATGTTTTGTTTTGGTTCCTAGTTAGGAAGGCTGAGAAGTTCAAGATCAGGAGGCCGCATCTGGTGAGGTCTCATGCTATGTCATAGAGATCCTCTATGGGCAAGAGTGCCTTTGAGAAGCAGCAGGTATGGAAGAGAGGAGGGAGACAAATGGAGCCAAATACTTTAAAATAACTTGCTCTTCCAAGAACCAATCCATTCCCTTGAGACCTAATCCATCTCAAGAGAAAGACTTTGATCCCTGTGCAAGCCCCTACCACCCTCATTACTATTACAATGGCAATTAAATCTCAAGAGTTTTGGTGGGGACAATCCATATTCAAAGCATGGCAAAAAAAAAATATAGTATATTCAGACAATGGGACATTGCTTAGCAATAAAGATTAATGAACTATATGGTTCCTCAAAAAAATTAAAACTTGAATTACTATGTAACTCAGAAATCTCAGTTCTGGGTATCTGTCTCATAGAATTGAAAGCAGTGTTCACACCCGTGTTCATAGCAGTGTTACCCACTGTAGCCAAGAGATAGAAGCCACTCAAGCGTCCAGGATGCATGGGTGGATAAACAAAATGTGGTACAGTGTGCACATCAATGAAATGGTATTCAGTATTTACTTTTTTTCCCTAGGTGATAGTATTTTTAAGGCTTAATTTTTAGTTTGGCTAATTATATTCTGAAAATATTATCTATAAAACTTTTTAATACAATATTTCCACGTAGGGGATTTTTTTGAGGTTCTTTTTGTGGTCTGATATATGGTTAATTTTGTGACTATTCCAAAGCCTTGGAAAAGGAGCCTTTTTAAATGAACAGATTATAATGTGTATCAATGGAAATCCTAAGTCTTAAAATATTTTCCTCTTTAAATTTAAAGGATGAAGGCTGGAGTGGTGGCTTAGTGGCTGGAGCACTTGCCTGGCATTCCTGAGGTCCTGAGTTCAAACCTAGCGCCACACATACAACTAAGTGTAGAAGTAAGGAAAACCAGATGAAAAATAAATGAAATTGATTCTGCCTTTATAAAAATAAATAAATTTAAAGGATGAGAACATATTTTTGTATTTAGAGGTAATTAATTTACTAGATGTTTGCCTCAAAGGTCTTTAGAAATCATAAAGTTTTATTCTCCCCCCCTTATCTGTTTTCCCCTTTGTTCCTCTTCCCTTTTTTCTTTTCTTTCTTTTTGAAGGAATCCAGGGGCACTTAACCACTGAGCCACATCCCTAGCTGTTTTGTATTTTATTTTGAGACAGGGTCTTGCAAAGTTACTCAGGGTCTTGCTAAATTTCTGGGGCTGGCTTTGAACTTGCGATCCTCCTGCCTCAGTCTCCTGACTCGCTGGCATTACAGGTGTGCACCACCACATCCCCGCTTCCCCTTACCTACCCTTATGTATGCAGTTAAATTGTTTTTAAAACTAGTTATTTTAATATCTGAAAACAGAGAATGTTCTGTGTTAATTTAAAAGGCAGATGTTGAATGAAATAATTTAGTGCTCTTCCTTTACAAAGGAAAAGCTCATATTGGGTAGCTGTTTTAAATTCACACAACTTCAAATTCCCTTTTAAGAGATAATGGACTTGCATTATGTTAAGCAAATAAGTCTAACTCAGAAGGTCAAGGGTTGTCTGTTTTCTCTTATATGTGGATGCTAGAGAGGAAAAAGGAAAAGGTGGGAGTGGATCTCATGACAATTCAGTAGAGGGATGGGACCAAGGGATGGGTGGAGGAAGGAAAGGAGAGGAAGAAGTGCTGGGGAGGGATATTGGCCAAATTATAATGTTATGTGCAAGTACAAATATGTAACAACAAATCCCATCATTGTGTACAACTAACTCACCAATGAAAAAAGAAAGATAATGAAATTGAATATGTACCAGAAGAGACCTTGTGTAGGAGAATGGTCACTGTAATGGCTATAATAGGGCAATCACCAAAGAATCCATAGATATTTTATGGGCTAGCATACAACTGTCAAGAAAGAAGAAAAATCCATCCATACAAACATACAAACATCTAAAAATGAATGAAAAATGAAGTGTATGTGAAGACAGAGGAAATAAATGAAAGATGAATAAAAGGTTGTTGGGGTAGTTATTTCAGAAAAACAGGTAGGGAGGTGGACGAGACTTTTCAACTTTCACTCTAAATCCCTCCTTATTTCTTCACATTTATACAAGACTGTAAATTATTGTTATTATTATTTCTTTTAGTATTGTTTTCATTTTTAAGTCCATGGCCTTCAGGAGTGGCAGCTGACTGTGTTCCACCCTTTTGGTCTGGGTATGCGGGGATGATGATGCTAGGGTGTAGATGCGTGCTCTTCCTACCCTCAGTAGGCTCTCATTTCTTCTTTCATACTCCCTTGCAGAAAAGTGTGGCAAACTCACTATTCCTCAATCGCCTTTGGCATCCAAAACTGTCTACCTGATGTCCCACCTGAGTGAGGACAGTCAGTGAGGAAAGTTCAGTTCCACCCCTACATTTTCTCCAAAGAGCATTTATTCACCTTTATTCTTTCCTCTATTTTTTTTTTTTTTTGGCTTAAGTGAAAATGGGTACTAATTTAACTGAAAGCTACCTTGAAAAATTTCAGAAATAGTTTTAATTCACAGGTAGTGTTTACAAAGATAAAGCATGGAACATGCTGGGTAATAACGTATAACTATTACTAGAAGACAAGACGGTGTCAGACTGGGGAGTCCGGGTGCTTGCAGGCCAGGTGGAAGCTGCCATAGCACGAGGGTGGGGGGCCCCTGCTCTTCTTTGGCCTGGTCTCCCCACTGTGGTGGGAGCTGAGGGGTTTCTGGGGCTGTCAAATTCCACAGCTGATCACTGATTCTTCCAGCCTGGACACACAAGCAGAGGTTTCTTCTCGCTCTGCATCAGCTGCTTGGTGATGGGAAGAAGGCTCAGTGCAGGAAAGGCAAGCCAGGCCCATGGAGCAGACATTCTGGTGAGCAGATCTCCAGGCTGGGAAGAAGAGGGTGTGGAGGCCCAGGCTCAGGATCAGTCCTCATGCTTCCTTCAGCCTGGGTTTCTGAACAGCAGATGCACTCTCCTGCCATTACCAGAAACAAAGGCCCTACAGTGTAGGAACCTCGGGTCCACAGCACCTTTTTCTCCTCCTTCTCTTTGTTATGGGGATCTAGACCTGCTTTTGTCTTGCTTCCTAAGAGAATTACGTTATACTATTTTAGAGTTGTTGAGGGACTCTGGAAAACCGCGAGGTCAGTTCCTCATTTTACAGATGAGGTTATTGAAGGCCAGGGAGGTGAAGAGACTTGCCCAGTGTCAGACAGGGAACAGTAACAGAATGTTGACCAAGTTTCGTTTAGCCTGTGGGTAGACAGCGATTTTTATACCAGTGGGCACATGTCATAGGTTCTCCCTAATAGTTCCAATTTCAAATATCCTTTCCCATAATCAGACAACATGGCAAAGTCTTCCAGAACCTCAGACCCACTTCCTATGTGTGATATTATTGATGAAATCAAAGGTCTAACTCAAATCCAGTTCTGAACTATGAATCTTCTCCCCAGAAAAATCCTGATCACATATACAAATACACTTTTGCATGCAACTTTGAGGGGTTTACAGATCATTTAAAGTCCAGGAGTCTACAGAGTAGGGGTTCAGAACCCTGGATCTGAAAGTAGAAATGCAACCCTTAGCTGCAAAGCTGGGGGTCTCTATTGGAAGAGTAACACGGGTTTTCTAGCTCTGGCTAGGAAGAGTAGCAGTGGGGGAGCCCAGACCAATGCAATACAGAGAGTACCAGAAGCTAACTTCTTAAAGCTTTCGACATTGAAGTGCAAATAGGAGCTAAACAAATGCAGTAGGACAGGTGAATCTCCTCAAGAGGGGGACAACCTGTTCAGCACCAGGGTGCCTGAGACAAACTGCTCCACTATTTCAGGGAGAGCAGCTGGGGGGTACTCAGGTCTCAGCCAGTAATCACTCGGGTTACTGTGACAGCCTTCAAAGAGGACCTGGGTCAAATGCCACCTTCTCAATGAGGTCCAACATGACCACCCAGGGAACATTGCAGCCCTGCTGCTGGTGGCCTGTCCAATCTCACCTGCCTGCTTCCTTTTTCTCCACAGCACTTACTATCATTCAGCCCCAGGTAGGCAAACCTTTTCTCTAAAGGGCCAGGTAGTAAATATTTTAGCTTCATGAGCCAGAGGGTTCTCTGTCCCCTGACTCAATCTGGTTGTTACAGTTGCAAATCAGCCATCATGAAGGGGCCTGAATGGGTTATGTTCCAATAAAACTTTATTTATGGACACACTGAAAAAATGAGTAGAAGCATCAGCATTGGCAGGAGAGGAGGTAGCGCCTTACAGGCCAGGTGCACAAGTGCCAGCTGACAGCCTCCAGTGTGGGGACCGTGATGGTGAGCCCTGCGATGCGCTGCACACCGAACAAAAAACTTGATGTCCTCGGAGTTGGCGTGGCTGGTACCATTATTCCAGCTTTCCCATGAGGACACAGAGCATCAAAAACCTCCAGAGACTATTTTGCTTTGCCGGAACATGACGGAACCGGAACAGAAACAGAGCTTTGCTGAAACTCAGCGCTTGATCAGCTCCACCGCTTGCAGTAAGACCCTTTCTGACCAGAACTACTGGATGCCAGTCTTTCCCAAGGCCCAGTTCTGCAGGGTCTCACGATGCATTTGTGAAGAGCAGCATCAAGAAGAGACTTATGAAAGAAGCCCAAGGAACACACACCCATGGCTGTCCTCCAGGCGCTTCCTCTGAGCCCCTGGGCAGCTCCGGGAACAGGCCGAGCTCTTACCCCGGGGCAAATCTGAACAAGTTGGACGGCTCAGTACTGAGCCACCCCACAATCTCACTCTCCCCAGTTGACCCCAGGTGTTGGGGTGCACAATCTAACACCATGGCTTTGGCTCCAAGGAAAGTTTCAAATGAGAGCAAAAATGGATCTTTTCTTTCCTATTCCAAAGGACAGAGGAGAGATGGTTTTGGAAATGTGGAAGAGACAGAACATCTGCCAAAATCTTAAAGTGCCGAAAGGCGAGGCAGGAGAGCAAGCAAACAAACTTTGCTCATTTCTGGAGTGAAAAGGATTCTCAAAGGTGAGGCAGCGGGAAACATAGGAAGTCTATGTGTACGGCACATTTCCAGAGCGGCCTCCAGCCCCAGCAAGGGGAGCAGGGCTGGGTCTTGTGGCCTCACTGCCTCTCGTCATTGTCATTGTACCCATCACTTAGGGGCAATGTGGGGACAGAAAATGACATCTGCTCACAGACAAAGGCAACGTGCCCTGTTCACCTCAACAGGAGCTCTTCTGGCCTTTTGCCAGGGGCCAGGTGAGAATTTGTTTTCTCAGGGAGAAGTGAACAAAACCAAAATACTGTAGAACACTTGAAAGAAGACAGTGAAAATCACAGAATGCAGGTCTTTGTGGGGAGGTGGAAGACAAAGAAAGAAAAAGCCCAGCTCCCTTATTTCATGACAAGATCAAGGGTGGACCCTGAAAGAAGATTCGTAAACCTAGAGATTCTCCTCCCTGCAGAAGGGCAGGTCCCCAGGCACAGAGAATGAGGACCCTGAAGTCTCACTCATCATCAGAGATTTGAGAAGTGACACTGATTGCCCTTATTCTGAGATAGGGACAAGCACAGATTCCGGAACACTTCAGGCCAGGTTCCCCATGGAACCTGGAAAGGGGGAAAGGCAGGTGCTAGGGGGATGGAGGATCTTTGGAGGATCTTTCACTTTAATTGCCTAGTATCTTCCCCAAGGAGGGATGAGAGCTGGTTTTGACAGGGAGCGAGAGTCAGAGCAAGAGGGCTCTGGGCGCCAAAAGACGGCTGCAGCATCGAAATGGAAGGAGGCAGGGAAGCCGGAAAAAAGGATCTTCAAACCTAAGCCGATAGAGGGAAGGCTCTGGGACAGCTCCACACAGATCCCAGAGATTCTCTGCGGAGAGCATGGCATAGCCTAAAGCTTGCTGGATGAGACCCCTTTATCCATTTATAAGTGTAATGATTTTAGAAACGACACCACCAATCTCCGCAAAGAATGGAAGAAAAGTACAGATCCCCAAGAGCCTCAGCTGCATTCCTGGTGGACTATTGATCTACCCTTGGAAAACAGCTCAACAGGCCGTGGAGGAGCTATAATCTTCACCTTAGTGAATTCTCTGGCATCAAAAACTGACAACCTGGAAGAGGTTTTATTGAGGTGGAAGAGAGATCACAAGAACGAGGACCTATGAGGTGGCTGCTAAGAGGTAGCAGATAGTGCATAAGCAGGGAGTGGGTTTGGGTTTCTCTTTTCCCTGACAAACCTAGAGCAAGTCATGGGACAGAAGGATTCCCAAATGTCTTCTACAGCGGAGGGTGGGATGTCCCAGAACAGGACAGGATGAGGACACACACAGGTCATCCAATCTGCAAGTCATGGGTTTCTGAAGTGACATCACTTACTTTTTCCCTGGAAAAGGGAAACAGCAGGCTCGTAGGAGCCTTCCGTGAGCTTGAACTTCTGTTTTGTACGCATGGCTCAGAGGAGCAGAGAGGACCCTGCAATACCGAGGTGACCTCTCAGGGGCTGAAGTGGCTTACAGGGAGTGTGTCCATTCCCAGCACAAAGGCCAGGGAGGATCCAGGAGAGCATTTTCTCAGGTTCTAGCATAAAGAGAAAGCATCAAACCAGGCACAGAGTTTTAAAGTCGGATTATTCCTTTTGAAGGCTTTTCTTGTATCCCAAAAGTTCTGCCTAATTTTTGAAGTCAAATGTTTTTCATAAAAAAAAACCTAATAATGTAAAAGTGCTTGTTTTGTGAGTTTTTAAAAAAATGTTTCACTAGGCTAAATGAAAATCACCATGCCTACCTATATCAATTCTTTTATCTTTTAATTCTGAAGTTTTTCTTATCCATGAGCTCTAAGTCTGGGACCAACTATGCTGATTCTCAGCTTAATTCTAACATTGCATCTTTAAAAGGGCCAGAAGATCAGAGGACACGTGCTGATTTCTCTCATATCAGCACACATCCTGCCCTTCTCTTTCTTTTCTCCTCCTCCTGTCGCAAATGGGTTTTCTGGGCACAGGGTTGGTTTGAACACATCTTCTGGTCCTTCAGACCTGCAAGGTACCACCCAAGTAAATATTTCTTCTTCCCCTCCCTTGCACTGTCAAACTTTATCTTTGGGTTTCCTAATTTTTTCCCCCAAGCCTCCATTTCACTGCTCTTCGGTCTACAGTGATATGTGAAGGCAGACAGATGCCGTTCAACATTTTCTCTCTTTTCACAAGGATGATGAGATGATACAGAGATCGAGATAAGGAGAAATAGGAACCCAGGGAAAGGGAAGCCCCGGCTCCCCACACAGAGCAGTTCACTGACTGAAACGAGCAAACCCCATTCTGTCTCTCCCTGCACCTCCTCCAGGGGTTAAGGAGCCTGTCACTCAGGGAACTGGGACTCAGGTGAGTGAGGGACACTGAGCCACCTTCAGATCCATCAACAGGAACAGGCAGTATCAGAAGGCCACCAAGGAAGTGGTTACCTAACTGCCTGACTGTACAACCTCATTTCTCAAGAGCCCTCCTTTGGGCACTCCCCAGTCCCCAGCCATGGCCTGTATACATACTTCAAACCAAGATATGACACAAAATTTGACTCTCAGAAGTCTGATCTATTGACACCCCACCCCACCCCCGCATATGACTCCCGAGTCCCCATCCAGTCCATAGAGTATCATAGAAGTCTCCAGGAAGGCCCTTAGTAGTACCCTTCCCCAAGGTTCCCCTTCCCAGGAGTACAGTCAGAATCATTGCCCACCCCCACTGTAACATTTACCCTAATAGGGTGTTCCTAACCCTATGCAAGAACCTCTTGACCAAGGCTCCCTATATATTCAGGAATATTAAAGGCCTGAAAATAGAGCTTCAAGTACATAACCATATATATTTTCCTGTCTCTTAGAATATTTTCTACCATTTAAGTGAAAACTGATTTTTACTTTCTTTTTCTGCTTTTGGCATTCACAGGGTTTTTCAATATTTTTTCTCCTCTGTCTCACTTTATTTAGAAAAGACTAGAATGACCCAAAAAGAAGGGGCGAGAAGGAAGGTCCAGTCTTGTGGACCACTCAGCAGCAGGAGGACAGAATTGGAAAGGGCAGGAACAACTTTGCCCCCTCTCCCTAGTCCATCTGTTGATGAGGAGGTAAGGGCAGGAGATATTCATAATTTCATCCCCTCCTCCAAGTTCTACACAGCCCTAAAATCACCCCGACCACCTTAAGGGGATGCCAGCACCTTAGAGATCTGACACTACAGTTGACACCTATATCATGCCAAGTCCTGCTCAGACACTTAGATCACCTGGAGAGATAAATCCTGGCCTCATTTTGAGGTGCACATCATCGGTGGTCCTTACCTCTGACACAACGTACATGTAAAGAGGCCAACTTGTGGAACCCCTACTACCAAATCCTTACTCTCAAATCAGCTAAACGCCATCCGTAAGTCAGAGATTTCAGAAATGATACATTAACCCTTTCCTGAGACCTATGGAGAAAAGTCAGGCCACATTTCAGGAACTGCATCCTTCTTTGGGCAATAGTTTGGGAAAAGAAAAAAAAAATCAAAAGAAAAATGACAACAGAAAACCCACCACAAAAGCTGCAGCTGTATTTTCCCTAGGGTGAGTATTGCATGTCTGCTCCCCAAAGAATGACTGAGGGTTACTTTAAGCAAAGGAGGAGACAGAATGCGAAGGCTCTGGCCCCTCAGAGGGGAACTCAAGGAGAACGAGGGCAGGGGAGGCAGTGAGGCTCCCCAAGGCAGGCAATGAGGCTCCCCAAACACCACACAACTTTACCGTACACCCAGGAAATGCTCCAGATCCAGGCTGTTAGGGACGCCATCTGCCACAGAGGGTGGCATGTCCCAAAGCAGGAGAAATAGACCTCAAAATCCAACCAAAAGTCAGTGATTTCAGAAGGCACACCAGTCATTTCTCTTCAAGAAAGAGAATGAACGTGTAGAATCCCAAAAACCCTAGGCAACAGTCTCCATTCCAGGGAATTCTCCCTTGTGATATAAGTACAAGGCTAGAAGCCAAACCTGGGAACCCGTGGGTTTCTCTGACCATAGTGCTAAGTACCTTGGGTTTTTTTCCCCCAAGAGAGCTTGGTGTAGATTTTAAAGGTAGGAGGAGAGGATACCCACATGCTGGGCATGGAAAAGGGAGATCAAAGGGGAGGTAAAAGCAGCTAGAAAGCAACATTGCACATTTTTAAATGAAATTTAGGGCAGATCCTGGGGGAAAACTTTTCTGGACCTTTTCTTAGATCCTTGCTATTCAGAGCCTGTCCAGTTTGGGTACTGAATAGGGTGAGGTCATGCCTTAGTGGTGGGCTATCAGGAGGACCAACGAAATGTCTGTCTTTCCCAAAGTGATGCTCCTAAGGTCAACCGCCTACCATTGAGTAACTGAAATTTCATCCTATCCTCATCCCCCAAGAGTCAAGATTACTCTTTAGCTTAGAGCAAACAAAAGGGTCTAATAGGCAGGTAAGAGCAAGCTTTGAAGCTAGAAGCTCTTTAAAACTGAAGGGCAGTAGTCAGACAAAGAAGGAGTTCCCAGAAGTTGAGACCATAGTGATATTCCATCAGCCTGGTCTGCGCTAGGCGTCATCTCCCTGTTAAAGCTGTCACTGTAGAGAGCCTGCCACCTGGGAACAGCCCAATGGGACCAAGGGCCTTGGCAATGAGGTCTAGACTTGTTTCAGTCCTCCTGCCTTTATTCTCCTTGTAGCCCTGACGAGGTCGATCTGTCTCATAATCTTCTGTGGCAAGATCCCTTTCCTTGCCTTCTTCCACACCTCTCTTCCTTCCTTTGCACTCTGTTTCTCTTGCTCTTGCTCAATCTCTTGGCCCCTCCAACTATGCTGTGACCCACGACTAAAAGACCAAAAATCAACAAGAGGAAGGAAATTACTTCTTTCCTGAGCATTCCCTCTGAGCCCTGAGCCGGAGTGACTGCATGTGGTTGGTGCTCTGTCCTCTTTTCAAGTTGGGCTCACATCCAGTTGTTTTATGCCTCCCCCAAATCCCATCATCACCTATGCTCAGAGGTCTTCATAAATAGTTATGCTCATCTCTGTCCCTCAAAGAATGTTCATTTCCTTTCTAGAAAGCTACCATAAGACTATTGAAAGGCTGATTCCTTCGCCCACACCTTTCTCCTTCCTTTCAGATCTAATGTGATCTTTTCTGATTCTAGTTTCAAGAACCTCCTCTCACCCCCGCCACAGCTCCAGTCCAGCAGGCTAGCATCAGTCCTGATGACCACACCCAGCCCCAGGGTGAGATGACAGCTGGGATGATGGACTCCAGGGACCAAAGCGAAGGCAATGCTAGATGATAGCCCAATTAAAAAATACTGCTCAAGAGTTTTGTTTTATTTTTTTTTCTTACAATTCTCAAGCTACTTGAACCCTAATATCCAAATTCCTTTCCCTGTTAAAGCTAAGTCAGTTGCCTCACTGGACAGAAAAATGAGGTTTCAAACCATCCATCACTTCGTTCCTAATGCCCAGAATCAACCCAGCCCAGGGAAAGCTCTCCACTGATTGAGAAATAGGGAGAAAAGCAGGTGGCGCTGCTGCCGGATCCAAAGCACAGAGGAGAAAAAAGAAATGGGACAGGAGCTCCTCATGGGATTTGGTCGAGCAGACCGAAGAGACAGAGGACGGAAGATACTCGTGGGATTCTGTGGTTGCCCGGAATCCTAGTACTGGATGACGGATGCTCATTTTTGGTGATGTCAACCTGCTTCTGAGAAAGAGAAAACTGTGATCTGGAGCTCCAGGAGATCCCTAAAGGAACGAGAAGTAGGTTTCTCTCCAATAACTACAGAGAAGAGAGCTACTTCTTAGGGGACAATGACCTCAATATCCAATTAAATAGAAACCATCTGCCCTTCCCGAGGTCCACACTCAACATGTACTACATGTACCTGTACATATCCTCAGGATGAAATGTCTCTCATATAATCATTTCTCCCACAACCAACTTGGAGTTTGGCAATTTAGCTTAAAACCATCACACATCAACCACACTAACAGACTTCACAGGCTTGTGCCACTCATGCCCACTCGGGGGTCAGAATCTCTTACAAGCCCTGGTCCCATTACAGTTCAGGCTCTTAGCTATCATGGCTTGTGAGTGTGAACAAGCTTCCAACTGAATATTTTCTTTACAGTAAGGGGAGGCTTTTAAAAACCCAATTGCCTTTACCACCTCTTTGAACCAAGTGTAACTAAAATTACAAATAGACACTTCTAGATGAGACTACTCCGTAAAGTCTGAGAGGTCAGAGGTGCGGGTCTTCACAACTTCTTGACAGGGACCCTGAAATTTCCTGGTAGGAGCCATAAAATTTCCCAATACTCTGGCCACATTTTCCTGTTAGGGACTCAGGGCTTCTTGGCAGGGGTTCCAGGTTCTGGCAGTTCATTAAGCAAGAACAGGCCCAGCCCCACTAACAGTTCACACTGTCATTTATACAGCTTGTTAGGTATTGGGGAGTACCTGCAGTGAGCTTGGGACTCAACGGATTTGACTGGGCAGCGATAGGACAGAAGAGACACAAGGCAGAAGATATTCGTGGGATCTGGACAAAGTGAAGAAGCTAATGGCTGTCACTGGCAGCAGCCCCAGGGCTCTCTCCTGCCTGAGGTAGCTTCCAGAAGCTGCACCTTCCTCCGTTCACAATGTCTGCAGTGTTTTATGCTTCTTTGCACAACTCCAAATCCCTATCTTGTCTGTTTCTTCTTGCTCTAATCATTCTTTTATCTTTTTTTAAAAAAAGAAGGTAAAATCTACATAACATGGAAGTTACCGTTAGTGGTATTTAGTATACTCACAATGTTGTGCAGCAGCTACCATATAATTCTGTACTATTTTCACCCCTCCAAAAGGAAACTTTTGTCATTAAACAGTCACTCCCCACCCTTCCACACCCAGACCTGTGCCTCTGGCAACCATCGCTTCCATGGATTTGCTTATTCTAGATATTTCACAAAGTCGAATCATGCAAAATGGCTTTTTTGGTCTGACTTTTTTCACTTAGCATAATGTTTGCAAGGTTCATCCATGTTATAGGAGTTTCTCAGTGTGTACATCATTCCTTTTTATGGCTGGGCAGTATTCTGTTATATGATCTACCACATCTTGTTTATCCAACTGATAAACATTTGGGTTGCTTCTACCTTATGAATAATATTTCTATAAACACTGTGTACAAGTTTTTGTTTGAACACTTGCTTTCAATTCTTTTGGGTATAAAGAAAGAAATGGAATTTTGAGGTCATATGGCAATGTTATATTTAACTTATTGAGAGACTTCTAAACTATTTTCCACAATTTGCATTTACACAAGCAATGTGTAAGGGTTCTTATTTTTCCATGTCCTCAGACACACTTGTTATAGCCATCTTAATGGATGTGAGGTGATACCTCCATGTGGATTTGCATTTCCCTAATGACAAACAATGTTGACCATCTTTTCACGTGCTTTTTGGCCATTTGCATACCATTTTGGAGAAATGTCTATTCAAGTCCTTTGCACATTTTTAAACTTTTTTTTCTCTTTGTTGCTGAATTCAAGAGTTCTTAAGTTCAGAGTTCTTTACATGTTGTGGACACTATGACTTTTATCAGATATATGGTTTGAAAGTATTTCTCTTATTATGTGTCTTTTACTTTCTCAACAGTAAAAAGTCACAAAAAAGTTAGTTTTGAAGATGCCCAATTTATCTATTTTCCTTTTATTGTTTATGCTTTTGGTGTCATATCTAGGAAACTACAGCTAAATTCAAAGTCACCAAGACTTCCCTCTGCTTTTTGTGACAGTTTTATGGTTTTAACTCTTATGTTTATATCATTGATCCATTCTTAGTTTTGTATATAATGTAAGGTAAAGGTTCTACTTCATTCTTATGCATGTGGCTGTCTGGTTGTTCCAGGACTATTTGCTGAAAAGATTGTTCTTTCTCCATTGAATAGTCTTGGCCTCCTTGTTGAAAATCAGTTGCTTTTACATGTGTTATCTTTGTTTCTGGACTCTTAGTTCTATTCTGTTGATCTCTATGTCAATCTTGTGCTAGTACCACATTGTTTTGATTACTGTAGCTTTGCAGTAAGCTTTCAGATCAGGAAGGGTTACCTTCAATTTTATGATTCCCAAAAATATTCAGGCCCCTCATAATTTCATACGAAATTGGTGCTTTTTCATTTCTGCAAGAAAAAAGTTCATTGGGAATTTTTTAGGGATTGCATTGAATTTATAACTTCTTTTATGCATTATTGCCATCATAACAATAGTAAGTCTTCCAGTCCATAAACATGGAATTTTCCCCCATTTACTAGTGTCTTCAGTTTTTCCACATTTTTTATTGGTGCATTACAGTCACACATGATGGTGGAATTTTTGTTACATATTTGTACATGAGCATAATCTAACAATATAAGTTGGCCAATATCATTCCCCATTATTTCCTCTTTCTCTTCCCTCCTCCCTCCCCCTGATCCCTTTGCTCTATTGTACTATTTTCCTTTGATTTTCTTGTCTCCCTCCTTTTTATTTATCCTCTGTAACTTCCACATATTACAGAAAACCTTCTGAGTTTGCCTTATTTTGCTTAACATTATGCTCTCAAATTGCTCCATTTTCCTGAAAATTACATAATTTTATTTTTATTTATGGCTGAATAAAACTCCATTGTGTATATATACCACATTTTCTTTATCCATTCATCTGTTGATGGATACCTAGTCTGATTCCATGATTTGGCTATTGTGAATTTTGTTGCTATAAACATGGGTATGCATGTTTCACTAGTAAGCTGACTTTAGTTCTTTATAATAAATGCTGAGCAATAGTATAGCTGGATCATATGGTGGTTTGATTTCTTTTAGCAACATTTTATCTTTTTCTATGTATAAGCCTTGATCCTCTTTGGTTAAATTTGCTTCTGAGTATTTTATTATATATTTTCTATTTGGATTGTTTATTGCTATTGCACAGAAATACAACTAGTTTTTATATTATTTCCTATAACTCTGCTGAATTAATTTATTAACATCCATAATTTTCATGATAGATCCTTTAGGATACATATTATGGTTTGACTATGAGGTCTCTCCCCAAACCTCACTTGTCACAATGCAGTAAAGTTGAGGTGAAATGACTTGGTTATAAGAGCCTGAACTCACTCAGTCAGTTAATCCCCTGATAGGGATAAACTGGCAACTGTAGGCTGGTAGGGTATGGCTGGAGGTGGGGGGACACTGGGGACATGCCCTTGGGGTATGTATTTTGTGTCTGGCCTGGAGTTTCTCTCTCTGCTTCCTGGAGCCATGTCTTCCATCATGATGTTCAGTCTCACCTTGAACCCCATGGAATGGAGCTGGCCTTCTAAGGACTAGAACCTCTGAAACTGTGAGCCCCTGAATAAGCTTTTCCTCCCAAAATTGTTCTTGTCATGTTTTTTTAGTCACAGCAATGAAAATGATAGCGCACACACACACACACACACACACACACACCCATGTCATCTGTGAATAGTTTTATTTCCTCATTTATAATTTAGATACACTTTTTCTTATCTAATTGGTCTGGTTATAATTTCCAATATAATGTTCAATAGCAGTGGTGAAAGTGGGCATCTTTGTTGATGATCTTAGGAAAAGGATTTCAGTCTTTACCATTGAATATGACATTAACTGTTGTTTTTTCCACAAGTGGCCTTTATCACATTGAGGAAGTTCCCTTTGAGTATAAGTCATAGGTTTTTGTCACTAATGAGTGTTGGATTTCTGTAAAGTGTTGTTCCTACATTAATTGAAATAATCATGGTTTTTTTTTTCCCTCTTCATTCTGTTAATGTGGTATATTACATGATTTGGGGTACTGAACCTCTCTTTCATTCCTGGGACAAATCTCTACATTCTTTCATTATTTTTTTTCCTGTTCCATCTCCCACATCTATTTCTTCTACTTGATTGTTTTTATTGCTTATATGTTTTGTCATTACTATCTCAAATAAAGACTGTGGCATGTAAATTATTAGATATTTTCCTATAAAAATACATGACCAAGTTTTGAGAAGGGGAAAGAACAGGAAGCTTAGGGGTGCAGGGGAGGAAGTTCTAGGGAAAGATGGAGAGTGCACAAAAGAGGAGGCTGAGAGATCTGTGGACAGACCTCCCCACTGTACAGACGGAGCTAGGGCAAGTTCTGACAAAGGGAAACAAGCAAGCAGTGGAACTGCTTCCGCCATTAGGATGCGAATTCCTCTTGAAGAGGATCAACACTCATAGTTGCATATGACAAGTCGTAAGATGCAGGGTTCAGAAGGCACACTAGGAAAAATCTCTCTTCAGAATGAGTAACAAGTTTAGGTCCCAGGCTCTGTCTAGGTTACACAGGATTTCCCAGTATCCATCAGCAGGAGGAGATGGAGAGAGGATTTTCAGGAGTCTAAATTCCTGAATGGGTCTCCTCCAACTCTACACCTGATGACATAAACTACCTAGAAGTCTGTATCTGACCCCTGTCCTACATCCCACAGATTTGACTACAATGGGGTCATTCTGTCCCTTCCCTCGGTTTCCCTCTAAAACTGATTTTGTTCTCGTCAAAAACTCTTAAAACTCTCTTAAGATTGAAATTTCTGAGGAATTGTAATACCTAAACCCAAACACCTTAACTGTAAAACGTACTGGAAGAATCGTATTTCAAGCAAGTTTTTCCAATTTAAATTGGCTTTAACTCCTAGTTTATAGTGTTCCTTGTCTGTTTTTAGATGATCAAGCTACTAACAACTGATATGCCCCAAGGAAGAGGTCAGTGATGAACGCCAGGGCGGCTCCATCGTTGCCCCACCCGTTTGTCAACAGGAGAATGAACATTTATCCCTCCAGGGAAATCCAAGGTGATCCTACTTCCATCAGTGATATTAAGTGGGAAACTGAGGACAGTTGAATCCCTGCACTTTAGGAGGAGAGTCACCTCTAGGGCTCATTACATGGGAATTCCTCCCAAGAGCATTGCATGTGTGAATTTAATTCAGCCTCTAAAAAATAAATCCCATTGTCTTCAAGCTTGTTGAACCTCAGTATGATTTAAGATCCTTTTGGATGATTGGGAATGGAATGTAGAGGAAAAAAACGGCTCTGAGTACCTAGCAGGTGAGAAAGGCCCTATTTTCAGAAGTGACCCTGGGATTTTTTTTTTCCCAGCTCAGGCCTGTTTGTGAACATTCCTGCTATTTTTCGTACCACAGAGCCACTCAGCAGCACCTTCACTTGTCTCATGTCAAATAAATGGTGACTTAGACCAGACCTGGATACCAACTGTTTACATAGCTGGAGTAGGGAGCAAGGCTTGTGGGGGGCACACACATTAGCTAGCACTCACCACAAACCATCTGTGCAGAAAAGTTCACATGGCAGGCCTGAGACTGCTCTCTTTAAAAAGGCCTGCTTGGGGCTGGAGTAGTGGCTCAGTGGTTAGGGCACTTGCTTGGAATATGTGAGGACACAAGCTCGAACCCCAGCACCACGTACACATCGAAGTGATGAGGCAATGAAAGCCACATGAAAAACTAAATAAAATCGATTCTTTCTGTCTCTCTCTCACTGTTCCTCCTTTAAAAATAAATAAATAAATAAAAAGGCCTACTTGCAAGGCTGACTCTTGGCTGGATTCTGGGAACTTAAATGGATGGCAATGGAAGAAATCATGTTGAGCAAAGTTATCCAAACCCACAGAGTCAAGGGTCAAATATTTTCACTCATTTGTGGAGGCTGAAGCTAATCCCAGGCTTGAGTGAAAAGTAGTCAAACTCGTTAGACGCAGCAAAGGTGTAACAACATATAATCTAGGACAATCATGGATATGTTGGGCGTAAGGAATAGGTGGGGAGAGAGTAGGGAGGGATCTAGGGGGCTACAATGTAGCATACTCTTTACCCCTCTGAGAATCCAAATAATACATATGCAATCATTTAATTCTGGAAAATTTACAACCTAAGCATTTATATCACTGGTAGGGGCAAAATATGGAAGAATCAAAAGGCTGGGGCGTGGGTGATGTGAGGATAATTCTGGTTTAAGATCACGTACGCGTATCATATTGTTACTTTATATGCATTTATTTAAAAAAAAAACAGAAGGACAGTGAGAGAGATAGATACAGAGACAGAGAGAAGCAATTTTTATTGAGTTTTTCACATGGCCTTCGTTGCTCAGACACTTAGTTGTGTACGTAGGTGCTGGGGTTCGAACCCATGTACTCATGTATGCCAGGCAAGCAGTGCAACCGCAGAGCCACCACTCCAGCCCCTTTATATGCACTTATGATTGCACAATAACTCAACTACTTAATAAAATTTTTTTTAAAGAAGGCCTGCTTGCAAGGCTGGCCCTTGCCTGGGGTCTGGGGACTTCGATGCAGGGTTCCCACCATCCTAACTGGTTCACTGTGCCTGAACTCTTTGTATGAGCATGCTTGGTGCTGAATGCTTGCTTTTCCTTTGCAAGTCTGAGACTTTAGTACATAGGAGGCAGAGAATGTCTGTGTGACTGGCTTCCCATAGACACTGTGGACACAGTGTCCTATGAGCTCGAAAGTCACACATGTTGCCCTAACTCTGCTGGAGGACAGAGGCTCAGCCTGTGTGATTCCACTGTGAAAGGTCTCAGGCCTCTGCTTCATCGACCTTTTCTTTTGGCCAGTTGTGCAGTGCATTCTAGGAGTCCTCCTAGAGACTCATTAAATCCGGAGTTATCTTGGGGATCCCCAATGCATCGCCCAGTTCTTTTCCTTCATTGTACTGGACCTTATATTTAAAACCAGTTTTTTTTGGAGTGGGAGAGATGAGGACAGGAAGAGGAGAAACAACTTTCTGTCCTTTGAATCCCATACATCCCCTTTCTATTTCTAATCCAATATATCCTGCTACATTTGGACATTAAACTACTTATCTTTCCTCATATCTCATTTTCCTTGTCTCAGAATTTCAGAAATTCTAAAGCTCATCAACTCCAACAGAGATGTCTGGTGTAACGATTTTTCCACAGTCTTCCAGTCGATAGTGGCGCTCATTCTGTCTGCTCGTTTCTGGCTTTTTAAGCCTTGATTCCTCAAGTTTCACAGCCTTCTTTTACTTTCATCTCCCTCTTTCAAATTCATTTCTTCTCGTCCCCACTGCTCTGGTGTCAGCTACATTTTTATGGCTGTTAGAAGCTGTCCCTGAACCTGTTTCTGTGTTTGTCTTTGACACATATCAAGACTTGAGAGCATTTGTGTCTCTCTCTCTCTCTCTCAGCTAAATGCATTTGATGAAATCTTTGCTAGGGAGGCATGGAGAAAGGAACCATCTGAGTACATGAGTAGAATGACTTGAACTTTCTATTTGTGAACACAGAATAACTTCTTTGCTTTTTCCTGCTGGGTCTCAGTGAGTCAGAACTGATCATCAAGGTGGTACCCATGACTGCCAAGAGTTGTACTTATGCCTGGATGGCTGCAATCTCTCCCAGATTCTACCAGCAACGATACACAAACAGGCCAAGATCTCCATCCTCCAACAAACACTGTCAAGAAGTGGTATCCACCACCAAGGGCCAACCTTCACATAGACTTGGGTACTCCTACTTGGCTGGCCCCTCTAGGTCTAGGTGACTGAGACATAGCTGGAAGGTTAAAGAAATGATAACCTTCCTCCCCATCCTCCCAACTCCAACAGTTATGGTGGCTGCTAAGGTAGAAATCAGGCATGCTCTTGTCTCATCCAAGGCCACTCTTGGTAATGCTCCCAAGGCTTCTGGATGGGGCTCCAAAGCTTTTGTGAGAGTTTCTACGAATTTGAAGACAAGACAGGTGCTCTCAGACTTCCTCGTAGAAGTTTCAGAATTTTGTTAGGATTTCAAGGAGTTCCTTATAGGGACTGAGTTGTCAAAGCTTCCACTCAGATTTACAGGACTCCTTGACAGAAGACATAGATTGCCTGGGGCTTCTTATAGTTTCAGTCAGTATCTCACAGTAGGCCTTCTCCAGGGAATCAGGGAACAGCTGGTTTCTTAATCAGGAGGTTTCTAGAGGAGCCTCCTCAGCAACTTCCTTTCATTTATTCATTCAACAAGCATTTGAGAGTGTCAGGTATGTACTAGGCACTGGGTCAGACGAAGGGCATGGCATACCTGCTCCTAGGATTCGTTAGTGGAGCTACCACCATCTGTCTTGACTTCATCTTCCTTAAGGCCCTTGTCAATACACCGTTGAGCCCTTCAGTCACATTCTGTGACTAGGGAGCAACCACTCAGCTCATCCCTGATAGCAGTTCTTTCCAAAATTTACTAAAATCTCTCATGAAGTGACCCTAAGAAAGCCAATGTAATAACCAAGGGTAGCTATTGGCCCTTGGGCACATGCTTGGCAGCACTCTAAGGCAATGGTAGGGGTCTTCAAAGAGCATTTGCAAAGGATTTTAGCTCAAATGCCAGCCTTACTCAGCCCCACTTCCTGGACCTAGTAGCCACATATTCCATCCAGCACACTTTTGAATTTATTTTTGGAGTAGACTCCATAAGCCACAACTAAAGAGGGAGATACTCGACAGTGAAACGCACCTGAGTGGGCTTGCAGCCGAGTTCCTCCTGTCCTCAAGAACACCCTCTTTCACGTAGCTGAAACCCCAGCCAGCCTCCTGGCTCTATTCAAGGGACTGGCCCCTATTAAGGTGAAAATCACCAGAAGACTCTGTGTCAGACTCTTGCATACCGCTACAGTGAGGGAGCCAACGGATTCCTTCAGAGAAAAACAGGCAAGAGCAGGTTTTAACATTTGGAAAAAAAAGAAAGGATAAGACCTCGTGGGCTACCTGAGAGAAAAAGGGGTTGAGAGAGGCATGAAAACACCCCAAATAGACTTCCCCATTGCATAGCTGGACTAGAGGCCAGCTCTGAAAAGAAGATTCAAGCAAGTTCTAGAAGTGGCACCTACAATTAGGGGGAAACACTCAGACATAAGACTAGGCCCTAGCTGGCACAATGGGCTTCTACATTGGCATCTCCTCCCTCTACATATCAATACAGGCACCCCCAAACCCATAGTGACATCCCTTTTTCTTCTCATATGTCCCTACTCCTCTTCCCTCCAATAAGTCAGAAAAGTCCTGATGGGATCTTTGAAAATATATGACATCACAGTGGGTACCAGGTTTGTGGCCGGGAGAGGCTGTGTCTGGACAGAGGAACAATAATATCATCTAACATTGACGCTAGAGAGCACCTACCTGTTCTCGGTAGTCTACACACTTGGAACTCATTTTACCCACCCCACCGCCCGAGGAAGTTGGCACTGCTGTTCCTTGCCCATTCTATAGCTGAGGAAACCGAGAAATGGGGATGCCAAGTAACTTGCCCAATGTCACACAGCTGCTCTTGGAACAAAATTTTCTCACACCGTTCCACACCTGGCTTATTTAGTCAACCCTTCTCTAACTTGGACTTTCTTCTTCTTCCCTCTTCCCAAATTTGAAACCTTACAAATCTCTTTCTCCTGTTCCCTTGGAACTGAGAATTAGCGGGGAGCACGGGTGTGGCCAGAGATCCAACTCCAAGGTCAGAGATCCCCAGGTGGTGGGAAGGGTCCTGAGCCTAGTGTCCGAATCTGCCTGTATCTGACCTGGCTTCCTGGAGGCTCTGATTCCTTTCCCTTGAGAACTTGAAATTAACCTCTCTGTCCTGCTTGCAGCAGTGCCCTAGCTGAACTGGCCCCAGGACAGTCCCTTGCTGTCTGTGAATTCACGGATCTCTTGAGGATCTTAAGCAACATCTGGTGTTCTAACTTTCCATTATATTCTTAGCTATGTTAGACATTTATTCTCTCACATGAATTCTAAGTTTGTCTGCCTAATTTTGAAGCAACAAGCAAGAGAATTTGTAAGGAGGTTTTAAACTCTCACTCGATTATATTTTTTAAAAAAGTTTTTTAAAGACAGAGGGAGAAAGTGAGAAAGAAAGAATCAATTTTATTTTTTCATCTGACCTTTGTTTCTCTAACACTTAAGTTGTGTATGTAGCACTGGGGTTTGAACCCAGGTCCTTGCCCATGCCAGGCAAGCACTCCAACCGCTGAGCCACCACTCTAGCCCACTCTCAATTATATTTTTAAGTTCAAGTTCTTCTTTCATGTCTATTTTTGTTTAAAGCAGATAACTGCTTATTTAGTATGTATATGTTTTTGTATAAGTTGGTTTTTTGTATAAGTTTTTTTTAAAGAGAGAGACAGAGAGAGGGGGTGAGGAGAGATTGAGAGAAAATCAAATTTTATTTATTTTTTCCATCTGGCTTTTGTTTCTCCAATATATATGTGCTGCTGGGGTTGAAACCTAGGTCCTTGCACATGCCAAGCAAATGCTCCAAACTGTGCTAGCCCCTGGTCAGTATAAGTTTTTGACATAATTTATTCAACCTAGCCTGATAAAAATACCACTATATTTTGCCTTCTTGCATACATATATTTGCATTTTTCCATTTATTTTTAAAAATTAGAAGTTACTTTAAGCATATTGTTAACACATTATCAAACCTAATAGGAAGAAATACATAGTCTTTTAAAATATCATTATTAATTTTCCTGTGGTGCTAATGATGGAACCCACAAGAGCTGGGTGTGTGCTCTGCCACTGAGCCATAGCCCCAGCCCCACATAGTCTCTTTTAAAAGGAAAATTCAGCCAATCATGTGTCGCAATTCTTATATTGTACTTCCTTTTATTCCTTTCACCCTACTTTATCATTTTATCCTTTGCTTTTCCTTATTTTCCACTTATTCTTCCCTCTTGCTCGGATACTTTAGAAATTCTATTTTTCCATTCACATCATAATTTTCTCCCAGTTCCTGACACTCATGATCAAAACATGTTTCTTTACTGGTAAATGAAAAGGCTAAACTATTCCTTCATATCCACCCCCAAATCCCACACTTGTCACAGAGCTGTGGTGGTGCCCGCTATTGAGGCACGCCTGGCTGGGGCAAACAGCAGAGTGGGCTCGGATTGAGTCAGAGGCTGCATGGACGACTCTGTCTCCTTGACAAACCAGGTCTGACAGTTTTCAGGTGCGAATGCTCAAAAGTACTCTTCGAAAGCTGTAGACACCTCTTTCAGATTTGATGTACCAGCCATCAAACTCCTTAGGTGGAAAAATGGGGAAATGAGGAGATAAATAGACTGCCCTAGGGCACCAGGGAGAGGGGATAACTAAAAGGGAAAGGCACCCAAAGGAAGCTGAGAGGATGATGTTTGTCTTAAGTTTCCCCCTACCTGGTAAGGGAACCTCTTTCAGCAGATATGTGAGCTCCCCGCTTCCTTGTTCATGCCAAAGTCTATTGGGGTATTGTGTCCTAGCACCCATGCAACAAGAGTAAAGGCAAAATGCAGGGTAAGAACCCCCTTTGGGGTCACAGTGGGAGAAGGAGGAGATAAGAGGGTGATAGGGTGGGCATGGAGGGTAGATAAAGGAGCCCTGATGGGGAGGCAGGACTTCAGGAAGAGGTTCAAAACACACTAGGCCTCCCAACTGGGCCTTCTTGACATGAAGGTGGTGGGATCTTAACTGAGAAAAGGTGACCGTATCCTGAGATCCCAGGACTGAGGTGCTCCCTTCTCAGGGAGCACATAGAGGGCATGGAGGCAGTTAGGTCAGCTTGCTGGAATCCACATTTAGGGGGCTGTGTCAAAGCCTGAGTGAGACTCTCCATGTCCCTGGAGAAGTCAGATTCTGACTCTGCTCAGGCTCCTCCAGAGACCCAGGACCCTGGACGCCAGCACACCTGAAGGGGCCATGAAGGTCACGAAACCCCGTTCCACAGAGTCTGCAAAGCACCCTTTGAAAAAGAAAACATCTTAGCTCCACTATCCCATTGAGTCCACACGTTAGACTCAACAGTTGGGGATACAGAGGGGAATAAACACAAGCTAAAGGAAGCTATAGGCTCCTGAGTTAGACAACAGCAGGAAAGTAGCAACAGGGTTAACGACTTGTTAGGCCTTGACTATGGCAGGTGCTTTGATGGCTAGAAATCCTACAACTGTGTTGTCATTAGAGATGTAAAAATCAGAGCTCTGAGTTCAGATAACTTGGTCAGAGTTACACACTTAATAGGTGAGAGAACTTTGATGAAAGCCAGTCCCTTCTGATTTTAAACCCTATGCCCAACATTTAGAGTCTCTTAAATTATTTTCAGTACATTGGTAGACTTAATTTGGAATCTGGCTTTACACTTACCAATGCATGTAAACACAACAAACAATCAAATAAAATGTGGGAACCCCTTACTAACAGGACAGTTTGTTCCCAATTCACTCCTGTACCTGCTTTTCTTGCGCGTGCACGCACACACACACACACACACGTGTGTGCAAGGTGGGTTGGGGGTTCCTCAATTGGGGAGGTACAATGAATCACTTCAGCAGTTTCTCTCTGCCACCCCAGTCAGTATCAGAACCCATATTAACCCTTTCCACACAGGACCCCTGTCACCTTCCCCTAAGCTGCCCAAGCTTCTTCCTCTGGTTGTTAGGACTGCATGTGTGGGAAATGCTTGGGAGTAGTAGGAGAGGTTCCCTAGAGGAACAGACACAATCAGATTGTCAAAGGACTCTGTCTTCCCTGTTTCCACAGTTTCTTCAGGTTTGTGACCAGCTTGAAACTGGCAATATCTATAAATCCATTTACATTGATGAAGATACAGATAATAAAAAGGAAAAGGGAAAACAGTCAGAAACTGTCACTATTTGGGTGCCTATCTCTTCTCTATCCTCTATTCACGTTTTTGAAAGTAACAAGTTTTGCAGTGTATTGGTTGTATCTGTGGTTTAAGCCACGCAAGTGCTTGAAGGACTCAACCATATAAACTTTGTAATCTAAATAAGGTAGGGGATTTTTTTTATTGACTAAATATATAATCAATGAGTAAACGTTTTGAAAGATGGGATTGTTAAATGTATGGGTTTCATAAACAGCACAAAAGAACACAAAGCCTGGTGAGTATTTTGTTCTCCCTGAGCAACAGTCTCTGGGCCTGCTGGCATTATTAACATAAAACGTATGGGGTAAATGTGGCCTGGGAGAGGATGATGAATGGATGCCACAGAAGAAGCCAGAAAGACCTAAGAGGGGACAGAAACAAGGGTGGGGCGAGCCAGAGGACAACAGACGCCTCTGGCAGGCTCAGAAGAAGCGACCCCTTGCTTCTACAGGGTGGGGGCAGGAGAGACCTGGTCATTGACAGATGAGGGCGAAGGGAGCTGGCTGATAGGAGGGCCTCTCAGCAGAGGGCAGAAAGGAAGAGGAGAGGCCCCTCATTTCGCGGGGAGGGCTGGGGTGAGAAAATCGCACCTGCCCTGCCACGGGGGTCCACAGAAGTTGGAGACTGCCAGCCCCTGCAGACAAAGGCATGGAGGCTGGACGGGGAGGAAAGGGACCTAGAACAGTGCTCCTCCCGGGTGCAAGTCTGGAGCTTTCTCCTGGCTCCCAATGTGCCCAGTGCTTATGGCCTCTCAAAATCTAGCAATGGGGACCCTCGGTTTGCGTGGGGACCCCGGGGCGGCCACCGCCCAGCTTCCACAGGGCTTCGCGGTGCAACCCAGCGTGGAGGCCATGTGGGCGCCCGGCAGGCTGCCCAACCGGGAGCGAGTGCTGCGAGACGCGGGCTGCTGGAGCCCCACCGCCGGGCGCCCCTGGAGCAGGGCACGGGAGCCCCGGGCGGGCCGTTGGAAGGCGTTGGCCGGGCGGGTCCTTCAGTTAGGGGCTCCCGGGAGGGCGGGGGTGGCGCGCTGCAGGCGCCCTGGGCTGCGGGAGGCCCACCGCGAAGCCCTGTGGGACCCCAACGCTGCACCGCGGCTCAGTCCTCGAGCTGCCGCAGAGCCATATATTCTTGTGGTGACAGTGGCCTTAGGAAAAGAAAATTGTGTCTCTGGGCTGGGATTAGGTCGGAGCTAAGCACCCCTTGCTATATAGCGAAACTGACTTATGCGGTGCTCTTGGGAGGGACCTGTGGAAAGCTTCAAGCCCCGTCATGGGAAGGGGGCACACAGTGACTGTTAGCCCGCGTGGAATCTGCAGCGCATAAACACAGAGCCAAGCCCCCAGATGACATCTGTTTAGCACAAGGCCGAGGATTTTTAGCCAGGCTTTTCTGACTATGAGAAAGCTGACAGGCTTCCAGCCATTGGCACCATCTCCTTGGGAGATCAGTTTAGTGAAGACTGAAACTAGGTTCTTGGGACCCAGACCCTGTATCCAATTTACAGTTCCCTGTCAAGCCACGCAAGCCTAGGGTTCCCCTACGCAGGACACACCTGTTTTTCTTCCGCCCCTTTGCCCTATCACAGCCCTCATATTGTCTTATGATACAACCAGGTATTTTTCTCATTCTCCTTTCTAGGCAGAGGAAAAATAATTACCAAAATGACTTAGCTTTGATGTCACTGGAGAAGTCACTTAACAGTTGAAGTGTTTCTTTAGCTTCAAGGGTTTAAACAAAAGAATATTTTCCTCAGTAATTTCCTTCCCTGGTGGGAGATGGCTCTTTGAGCTTTAATGCAGGCATTCTGGTTCCTAGGTTTAAGTGGGTGTTTGGGCTGCACGAAGCTCTGAAGTTTGTTAATAAGGCAAATGTATGTGGTGGTCCTAGCCTGGAGCCCTGAAAGGATACTAGATTGAATCTGGGTTTAGGCTCACCAGAGATGCTGGGCATTATGGGATTGGGAGGAGTTCTTCCTAAGGTTACAACTGGGGAAAGGCTCTTGGTAAATGTGAGCAGGGGTTTGTAAGATGAGCTACCTTTAGTATACACTGTGAGAGGCATTTCTAAAACCCATTTAAAATAGGTTAAATCTATATATGAATATACACATGGATGGTGGTAGCAATTATCACAGTTGTTGGGAAACTTACAGAAAAGAGGGAGAGGCATCACTGCAAAGATATATCTGACCTAAAAGGACCAGCCTGGAATTAGAAGAAAATTACCTCTTCCTTCCTCTTAAATCAGTACCTTGTCACTGTAAGTGGTCCTGAAAGATAGAATATTGCAGAGATAAATATCAGTTCAGATGTATGGGCTGTTAGAATTTTGGGTTCAACACTCTTCAGTGGGTGTAGTTCTGCAGAGGGTGTCAGAGCAGCAGGAGTCATGGCTTAAGGGTGCTATATGATATTCACTGTTAGGCAATGGGCTCTCCTTGGTCTGATTGTACCCTCGTCCTAATCAGGACAGGAGCTGCATGATGTCAGACATCCACATTCTGAAATGGGAGAGTCATCTTTGGTGATTTGGTTCTTTTATATCCTCGGTCTCCATTTTTCAAATCACCAAAATACCTGAAGTTAGCATGTGCTATTTGTCTCCACTCTCTGGAATCCTGTCCTGTGTGCTGCTAGACTACTTGTCAGAGTGCTACCTTCTTGCAGACATCTGTCATGGAGTTCTTAAGTAGCCTAGGTTTTCTCCAATTGTGATAGAATGTGAGATTGAAAACTTTTGAATCCATACTAGAACTGGGGAAAGGGAAATCCTGGTGTTATCCAACTCTGTGGGAAGTTGGATCATGATCAGAATAGAGACACGAGGGATGTGGCAGTGGTGTTAAGAAAGGACGCTTTTCCAGTGTTAGAGGCCTTTGGTGTCACTCAAAACAAGGACCTGGGGCTGCCTTTTTGGAACAATGTGCCAGAAGTTGAAGCACTAGTCATTCCCCATGTTGGGTGGGGCTACAGACCCTTGAAAGTGTCCATTTCTAGGTTGATGGTAATTGGAAGAGCTTTTGGGATGACTCTGAAGAAGTCAGAGAATGAGTTAGAAAATATATTAATGGAAGTTTCTCCTCCTTTGGAACAAGGCAAAGGGGAAAGGGACTGGATTACTTGCAACTCCTGAACCAGCGGGCTTTGGCTTTGCAAATAGCTACAGAATGAACACTCGTCTGAGCTATAGCTTCCTCTTGCACATAAACCTAGGTCTGCTGATTCTTGCCATAAAGAAAAAAATTAGATGAGGCAGAAAATAATAAAAAATGAGAGTGAGCAAAGCAGAAACCCAGATGAGATCACAGAGAGCAAAAAATGACCAAGAAATCAGACTATAGCAACAGAAGTAGGGTAAGGAGGCAATAAAATGATCTAGATAGAGATTATATGGCTTTGAAAAAAAAATAAAGATGAATGAAGACTGAGGAAGGGATAAAGAGAAGGTGGTGGCAGAAACATACATGACACATAGAAACAAAAGCAGGAAAGACAAAACCGCCTTCCCCCTCCTCTCCTACAAACTCTTGAGTGTCTTCTACATGAAAAGTCCTAACTAGGTACTGAGGGTAAAAGATGAACAAGGCTCCTTTCCTGCTCTGGAAGGCTGCATATATTGTGGGTAGATGGGTCATGGTGACTACGGGGCATGAGGGTGAGAAATGGGTTTCCAAGGACTGCCTTTTTTTTCTATGCATAGGTTAGAAGAAGACTGAGACATGTGGAGCTCCCCAGGATAGGTTCTGAGGTTACCTTTTCAATTGCTCAGATGACTTGTGCAGGCTGAGCATTCAGGCCCTTCTGGTGGCTTTTCTTTGGGCAGTAGCCAATTGATGTTACAAGCACTGGACAGTAGTCTGAAGTGAACCAGGAGCAAGAGACTTCCTGTGCCCTCAAATGCCAAGCCTGCAGCCACAGTGGGAGGGATGTCACCTCTTCCCCCTTCCTGAAGTGCTCTCTGTGCTCCTAAGGGTGGTGCAGCCGCATGCAACTCACCTTGTAGTCCCTCTTGGCCATCAGGCTATGTGGAAAAGAGAGAAAAAGAACACTGTGAGAATCCCCAAATGACAAACTAGAAACTGAAGATAAATGAGCTGGTATTTAATTTATGAGTCATTGAAGTTCAGGAAGAGCGAGGCCCCCAGAACAGATACTGCTTCTGTAGAAGAGATCTATGTGTAAGGGTGGGTTAAGGTCTCTGCTGAACCTGGGAATGGCACAGTACAAAGACTGCTAGGGTTTCACCCCTTGGTGGAGAGCCTCTTTAGGGGAGATGCTATTGTGTAGCTTTTATAAAAACTTCCGTGTGGGGCACAAAGAGCTCACAGAATGTGGGCCTTCTGGGAGTCAAGGTTTGTCTTATACCTAGTTTGGGGCTGTGAAGCAGTCACCAGAGAACAGTTGCGAGTTTCTGCAGTCAGAGGCAAGCCAGCTTGGTAGTTGAGGAACACTTTCCCACACTGGTCAATGGTATTTGCTCTTGATGGTAACCAGGAGGGTCTTGGGGTTGCCTGACCAGAGCCTGAAAGAAACTGGAACTAGGCCACTTGCCTGGATACCCAGCAACCCATGAAAACAAAGCTAGGTAAAGGCCATTGGCTCTGCTCCTTTCATTTTACCAGTCGTTTTGAAAGCTGTCCAGTGTGTATGGTCCTGTGTTGGAGGGATGGTGCTTGAAGCTGGACAGCTATCCTCACTAAAGCCACAGCAGCATCACCACATTTTTCTCATTTGGCAAAGGCATTTGGAAACTTTCATGTAATTGTGAGAGTTCTTGGACAGCTTCATTTCTGCTGATCTAGTCCAGCCCCACTATCTGAGAAACAGTGGCAGAAAGTTATAGAGCTTCCTCATCTCTGTTCCTTTGAACAGACTCCTCCCCACAAAAAAATACATAAAAAAAGAATTCTGGGCCATCAAGAACGTGGCCTGAAACTTGCTAGAGATTCTAAAATCTCTGGTGTGTGGCTTGCTTAGCGGTTTTCACCCTGTCTTCCTCTACTGAAGTTGTTAATGACCGTTTTTACAATCTCACAGCATCTCAGTCCTTCATAAAGTTTGGAGGTTCGCTTTCCAGCTTTCCTATTTTCCCTGTGGTGTATGCTCTGTTGTTTCCTTTGGTGTCTTTGGCTGTCCTTCCAACTAACTTTCTGATGTTCTTTGGGAAAAGGCCAAATAATTCACAGCATGATGAAAATGAAAGAACAAAAGACAAACCTGCCTTGCCACTGTGTCTTAAACATGTTTAAAGAAAAACAGTGTTTTGATCTTGGACCTGAAAGCCTGCAACAGCAATGGCTTGCCTCCTGCTATTCTTGCTAGCAGTGATTCTCGGAGAATGAAGCCATAAACAGCACACTGGGCTCTGGCCCGCCGTGTCTCACAGGCCTCTCACCACTGCCCAGCCCTCTTGGAAAGGGCCTGACATTGGGTCTCCCCTGGCTAGCCAGCAAGGACTCAGATTCCTAAAGAGAAGGATCATATCTGAAGGCTTTTTGAACAGGGATGAAAGAGCCTGTGTTCTTGTCCTGGCACTCACTGTCTTTATTGGCCATGTGGAGTTTGGCAAGTCTCCAGATTTCTTCCTCATGGGTAAAATTGAGATATTAATGCCCACCTCGAGGGGTTGTTGTGAGGATTAAGCATGTTCTGTAATCTGCCATGCTATATGAATTATTTTAAACTGACTTAGAGGCCAGTTGTGGCTTGGTGTTGTGGCAGGTAGACTTCTACCATTACAGGAAGGGTTTTTTCACTGCCAAATACTCCGTGGCAAATCGCTGGAACAGATTTTATACTGTTAGGTAAATATTTGTGTGTTGAAAGAGTCCATAGCTTTCATCTGCTTCCTAAAGGGGGTTCTTCACCCTAAACAGTTGAGGGCCAGCACTTCACAGTTAAAAATGTGGATTCAGAATGAAGTGCCTGTTTCCAGAAGGTTCCTCTTAGCCTGATGGCAGTAGTAACTGCAGTTCATTTGCAGGAGGGTTATTAATGTGCCTGACAATGGTACTAAACGTTGCATAGTGGGACTGAGAATCTTGGACATGGTCATGAAGAGACACTAGATTATCCAGTTGTCTTTAAAGCATAGGTGGGCATAAACAAAACAACCCTACTGCCCCGAGAAAGTTGTCTTCCCTTGTGCAGTCTGTTAGGGAACCCTGTTGTGGAAGAAATGAGGGAGTGTAATACGGGGGAACCATCCCAGAAGCCGATGTCATTCCTCCACGAGATACCCATTTAACACATGAGTTCTCCTGGATAACAAAGTATATATACATTTATTACTGTTTGATAATGTTTCCCCCTTAATTGTATCTCTATATACTTCTAATAAAAAAAAGAAAAGAAATGAGGGAGTGTAAGCATGAGGAGCAAGAAAGTGCTTCCAAAGAGCGTCATGCTTGATGAAGATGGGAAACACACTGGCCTGCTGGGGGAAGAAGAGCCTATGGCTCAGGCAGGACCAGAGCAAGGGGTCAGTTCTTAAGACAGTGACTGAGGCACCACCTTCCACCCTGGGGCTGATTCACCAGGACACAAGTTATCCCTCCATGAGTCTGCACTCAGCTTTAATTTTCACGGGACCAAATGCTTTTGAGACTTTCCACTGGCCAGGTGCTTTGGCAGCTTCCGGAAAACAGCCCTCCGAACGCCTTGAGGCTCAAGTAGGTCCTAGAAAAGAAGCTGGCTAGCGGGATTAAGGACACTTCTTATTTCTTCTTTAGGGTTGATTAGAATTCCTGTGCCCACAAAGATGCTTTTATGCTCTCCCCCACCCCCAGTGCTAGGGGGTGAGGGATCAAACCCAGAGCTTCATACAAGCTAAGCAAGCGTGCTATGCCCCTTGCCTTGTTTTTTAAAAACTGCTATCGATTATCAATTAAAGTTCATAGTTCTCTAAATGAATAGTGGTTTTGAGCATCTTGAACATAATTGTTATTCACATATTTTCTTTGGTGAAGGGTCTGATCAAATCTATTCTCCTTCTTAGTGAGTTTTAAGAGTTCTTTTTTACTATTCTGAATATAAAGCCTGTTATCAAACATACCAAATGTAAATATTTTCTCCAAGTTTGTAACTTGTTTTTAATAGGGTCTATTAAACACCAGACTTCTTTTTTAAATATACTTTGACAAGGTCTGATTTATCCTTTTTTTCCCCCTTGATATTAGGGGTCGAATCCCAGGGTACTCTACCTCGGAGCTACATCCCCAGTCCTTTTATTATTTTTTTATTTTGAGACAGGATCTTGCTAAGTTGCTCAGGTTGGCCTTGAGCTTGCGATCCTCCCACCTCAGTCTCCTCAGTTACTGTATTACAGGTGTGTGTGAGGGTACCTGGCAGGTTTGTGCTTTCATGGATTGTGGTTTTGGTATAGTATTTTTATTTTATTATATTTTATTTTAGAGAGAGGGACAGTGAGGGAGAAAGAATCAACTTTATTAAGTTATTCATGTGGCTCTTATTGCTCCAACACTTCATTGTGTATGTCATGCTGGGGTTTGAACTCACATCCTCGCACATGCCAGGCAAGGGCCATAACCACCAAGCCACTGCTGCAGCCCTAGTATAGTATTTTTAAAAATCTTTGCCCACTCCTAGTCCGTAAATGTTTTCTAGAAGTTTTGTGGTTTTTGATTTTACATTTAGGTCTATTTTGCATTTTGAGTTCAGTTTTGTAAGTGGCACAAAATTTATTATGTGGCACTTCAGGTATGGCTCAATGTTCAGTTTTTAAAAAAATATGTTTTGTATTTGTATATTTTAAGTCAGAAGATATAAAATCTGCATACTACAATGACATAGCTACATCAATGTTTATAGCAGCACAATTCACAATAGTTAAATTATGGAATCAACCCAGATGCCTGTCATTAGATCAATGGATTAAGAAATTGTGATATATATATATATATATATATATATATATATATATATATATATATGTAATAGAGTTCTACTCAGCTATGAAAAAGAATGAAATTGTGGCCTTTGTGGTAAATGGATGGAAATGAAGAAAAATCATGCTAAGTGAGATTAGCCAAACACAGAAACTCCAAGGTCAAATGTTTTCTCTCATATGTGGAAACTAGAGTAAAATAAAGGAAAGGATGAGAAAGGACAAGATTATCTAAAGATATATCAAATACAAATCAACCAACAAACTAAAGAAAGCCTAGTATAGACAAGAGAATGGAAGAGGAGAGGAAGGGAGGGAGGGAAAACGGGGAGGGAATAGGGGAGATACATTGTATAGTATACTTTGAACCTCTGAGATACTAAATATTTCCTATGCAATCATTAAAAATCGGAAAAGTCAAAAAGTTAAAATGAAAGGGAGATCAGTAGAGGAAAGGGATCAGGGAGAGAGAGAAGGAGATGGGGAGGGTGCTGGGAAAGGAATTGGGCCAAAATATATTGTCATAGTGGGTGCATGTATGAATGTGTAACAACAAATCCCTTCAATATGTATGACTATAATGCACCAATAAAATTTTTAAAAAATATGCATGTCCAATTCTTCCAATACCAATTGTTGCGAAGACTATTGTTTCTCTCCTGGATTGCCTTTGCAACTTTGTATCAAAGATCCTTTGTCCATAAATGTGTGGTTGTTTTTCAACTATCTATTGTGTTCCACCAATTTCTTTTTTGATCATTATATCAATTTCATGCAATCTTAATTACTGCAGCATTATAATCATTAAAGCAGGTGGCATTCATCTTTTGAATTCTTTTTTAAAGTTATTTTGGCTATTCTAGTTCCTTTGCATTTTCATGAGAATTTTATAATAAGCTTGACAATGTCTCCAAAAATGCTTTTGAAGATTTTGATTAGGATTAATTAAAATCTACAGCTTAATTTTGGAGGGTTGCTGTCTTCACACTACGGAATCTTCTGCGCTATGATCCATGGACTCTAGCTAGCTATCTATTTAGTTGGATTTTGCTTCATTTATGTCAGTGACAGGTCTTAAACTTCTTTGGTGAGATACTAAATAACTTTTGTCTTAGAATACTAAGTAATTTATATGTTTAATGCTATTGTAAATGACAACAATTTCTCAAATTTTAATTGTTAATACTAACAAGGACATTTCTGTGTATTGGTCTTGTATCTTACAAATTTGCCAAAATTTTTAGTAGCTTTTTTGAAGGCTATCAGGTTTTCTATGGACCCAATCATGACTTTTATTAATAAAGACAGTTTATCTCCTTTCCAGTCTGGATGTTTTTTCTTTTTCTTGTGTTATTGCACTGGTTAAAACCTCTATTGCAGAGTTGGAAAGAAATGGTGACAGTAAATATACTTTTCTTCATAACAGGAAATCAGTTTTTAATATTATGCTAGCTATAGCATCATCTTTATGTATACAGGTCCTTTGAAGATGTCCCTTATCAAGTGAGAGAGGTTCTTTTACTCATTTGCTGAGAGTTTTTAAAGAAGGAAAGGATTTTGAATTTAGACAGATGATGAATTCTTTTTCTACATCGTTGGAGATGATTGTGGTGCTGTTTGAAAAAAGCAAACTAGTTCTGTGGATTAGAGAAAATGTAACAGAAGATTAGTTTATTTTGTTTGTTTGGGTTTTTTTTTTAGAATGATCTTATAATTCTCCAGAACAGGAGTCAACAAATTTTTTCCTGAAGTATATATTTCAGATAGTGTACATTTTGGATTTTGTAGGTCACATACAGTGTCTGTTATTTTTTGTTTTGTTTTATTTTTAAACACATTTTTTTTTTAAGTGCTGAGGACCAAACTCGGGGCCTTCTGCATGCTAGGCAAACGCTCTGCCACTGAGCTAACCCCTAAACACATCTTTAAAATAAAAAAAAAACATGCTTAGCTTATATTAAAAATGTTGATCTGGCCATCTAAGCTACAAATAGGATTTATGTTATTATAGTCAGCTTTATATTTGTAAAAAAGCAGCCGTAACAGCAGTGACAGGAACATAAACGGCCAGCAAATCCTAAAATATGTACTATTTGGCTCTTTATAAAAAAAAAGTTTGCTGATTCCCTCTTAAAGAATATTGTGGCAAAATACTTTGAAAGGAACATTATATTTTCACATACAATGTATGTGCCTGCTTAAATTAAGCTAAATCAGATAATGAGTGATGCCTCCTCATCTGCTCTACTAGTCCCCAAACTGGGAATATTTAGAAGAGTATGATTGATCATTAAAGCATGTGATGTGAAGAAGTAACTGAGGAACTCAATTATTAGCCTGGAAATTAATTGGTGGTGACTCTGCTTGATTTTTCAGAGATGGGAAGACTTATCTCCTGGGTTTGAAAGCTGCACCAGCTGAGACTTGGCTCTATGGAAACAGACACGGTAAAGTTTTGATGGATGGCTGTCATGTCTTTGAGTCCCCTCTTTAATTATATTTAACTGATATGTATATAGCAACAATTATATTTCAGATATTGCTCTGGACCTGTCTCCTTTCCTATAAAAATGGGATGAGAATGACATTAGTAATATTCTCCGCATAGGACTCCTGAGAGAATTACTTGTGGTTAACTTATCAAATAAGCTCATTCAGTGATGGGGCCAGAATCTGGCTCTGAACTTTGTACCATGCTGTTCCTCCAGGACATGGAGTTCTTCTTTCTCAGCTTTCTCCCTTTCCCTTCTGGTCTTCTTCCATAAACACTGAAAGAGGTGAGCAGTCCCATATGACACCCTTCATAAGTGAGCTACACAATTTACAACTTTCTTATAGCAGCTGTTTAAACAGAGATGCCAACAACAAGAGGATCTTGTAGCCTTTGAGGGGGGCTATAGCTCCACTTTTCAAAGGGAATTTAGAGTTATACGCTCCCTCAAGGTCAGCATATGCTGGGGTAAGGGACTGTGGCCACCCAGTCCTCCTGGTCAGCCCCAAGTTGGGGAGCCTAGGCAATGCTGTGCCTGACAGGATGTGCCAGCTACAATGAGTAGGCTCTTGATGGGAGCTTTCCCCAGTGCCCAGACCCCTGAAAAGACAGTCACACTGCCCCTCTTCCTTTGTGCAGACTGCAATACGAATACTCATGGCACCCAGGCCCTTTCTATCCCAATCAGAAGAGTAGAGGATTGGAGCCAGCAAGGGCTGCTGGCCGGAGGTCAAGCAGTTCTGCAACTCGGCATCAAGTTCTGCTACCAGAACAAGTCACACTTTACCATCAAGAGACCCAACAAAGTGCTCTAGGTCTGTCCGAATATAACCCTTCAGAATGCTAGAAACGACAGCAATTTTAAAACACAGTTAAGTCTTCATTTGTGGTACAAAGCAATGTTTGATCTCCATTTAAATCATGGCTGAAACAACTCAAAATATTTTTAAGAAAGAATTAATTTTGTTTTCCATTTGATTTTTGTTTTTACTCCACTTAGTTGTGTATGTGGTACTAGAGATCAAATCCAGGTCCTTATGAATGCCAGGCAATCACTCTATCACTGGGCCACCTCCCCAGCCCAAAAGAACTCAAAATCTTATGACTGAGAAGGGGCAGAATATTTTGGAAAGAGAATGAGACAGAGACAGTGATGAGAAGTATGAAAGTAAAGAAACTAAGGAGGAAAATTTCCACCTTTTCTCCTGTGACCCGAACATAGAATTTGAAATTGGGAGGTAACCAAAGAGTTTTCCCCAGTTTAGCTTCATCTGGATCAACTTGAACCAGTTGCTTTTTTCGAATGAACCTGTCTGGGTAAACATTGACTTTATAGTAATTATGAGCTTAACTGCTTTTAAAGGTCAAGAAACAAATTAACCAAACTCTCAGCGACATGTCATTCAGGGTGAACTACCTCCCTACATCCATTCCTCCTGAAGTGCACGTCTCCAGGGACACTGATATTCTCCCATACGTCTGAAGCTCAGCTCCACACAGATTCACACCACTGAGTCATTCCTGTGTCTAGTTCCCACGCACTGGCCTGGGCCAGGTCAGATATGTTTGTCCCAGAGGCACATGGTTCTTGATCCCCTACCCCCAGATAAATGCAGTGCTTTCAATGAAGTTGTAAGGCTATATAGAACATACAAGGGCATCAGGGAGGACCACAATGTTATCAGGCTCAGCCTTTTTACATTGTCTTGGGCTTCCAAGGAACCCACAGTGCTCTCCCAAGCATCTAAAACCTTTCCTTAGATTTGTCCTTTCCCAACTACTCAGGTCCTGTTGGTTGTGTGTGTGGTGTGGCTGGGGATCAAACCCAAGGCCTTGTACATGCTAGGCAAGTGCTCTAGCACTGAGCCACACCGCCAACCTGAACCCAGGTTCTGAAGAGGCAATTTATAATACCCTAACCTATTTAAAAGTCCAATTTCTGATGTCTTCCTCTGTTTGTTACTCAAATGTATTGGTCTACTTAGAGTAGCTTTAGTACTCTTTCACCAAATGTATCTACTTCTTGAGGGGGAGGGAGTTCCTTCCATTTTGGTAAATCCAAGATCATCTCTAATTCAATAATCCATAATTAACTTGCTGGTGTCATTTTAGTGAATATCCTTTGTGGTGTTTACCCATACATACTTTTTTTTCATAAATTGGATTTCTTACAACAATGCTTTCTTGTAGTGTTTTGATTTTTTCTAAGCTTATTCTCTTCTACAACCTCATTGTTAAACATCTATATCAATGTGGCTTTAACTTAACAAATCTTCTGCTTCCTGCAGGTCCCATTCTAGGAGGATTTTCAGGTACAAGATGAGCAGACACCAGAGACACAGAGAACAAGAACCCAGCAATGTGATATTTGGTGTCTTTTGACAGGAAAGGGCAAGAGGTGCTTCTGTGAATCAGTATGGAATGGGATGGGTGGTGTGGATTGTTCTGCAGAAGCTTCTTTGAAATTGTGGATATCCACTTATAAAACAAATAGTACCATTGTGCATGCCCAGTGCTCCAGTGTGTAAATGCTGCATTAGAATTAGAACCTTCTTGAGCTATCCGATATCTCACAATATATTTATTTCAAAGTGATAGTACAGTGCAGGTATTCCCCTGACGATATATAAACTGAAAAAACATTTGTGCTTGTGAAACATCTTCCAAAGACAATACAAATTTGATAGTATTTGGTTCTACATGGAATAAAAAAGGAACTTTTCATACTACCTGGACTAGAAAATGTCCTATGATTTGGAGTCCCCCACTTATAAAGAACAGAAGTGTTCTGTACTAATGGTGTTCTGTACTTGACTTCCCTACCAGGCCCCTGAGCCTTAACTCTGAGATGATGATGGGGGTGGAACTGGAATGTAGATACCTTTCTTCTTCAATCATGGGGTTGCTTTGAAGATGCTCCTAAGCCCATGGTTTCAAATTCAGGCAACTGCTCTGTAGCTCCACCCAGTGAGCATGCTCCACTGTGGTTCTCCAGTAGTGTGGTCATGGCACACAGCCTCCCCATGGAGCCAGGATGCTTCTCCCTTCCAACGCTTCTGCTGCAGGGATGCTGAATCTAAGTCATGTGACAATGTTAACTGCTGCCTAAACTGAGAGTCTTGGCTAACAGAAGCCACGTTTCCTTCAACCAAGTTCATCCTTAGAGACGTATTGGTTTCTTGTCATCCAATTGAAGGTAGTGGAGAAGAAAGGGGTTCTTCAAGCTGGTTTTCCCCACTTGTGTGAATAAGTGTCAAACTTTCATTAAGAGCAAGAAAAATATGATTCAACTATTTGATTACCCTTCTATAAAGAAAGGGAGATTTTAAACCTCTTTTGCTAAAGTACCCCAGTTGAATGTAACCAAAAAAAAGTTATCCTGTCACTTATGTTACTGTTTCCAGTGTTTTTCTATCACATAACAATAATTTCCATTCATAGAACACTTTTGATGCCCCAGGCAATATTATTTTATTTGTTTTATTCATTTAATCCTTATGATGATTCTGGTATTATGTACCCCAGCTATTGCAAATGATGGAAATGAGGCACTCATGAAGGGTTACAGTGGGTTTTTCCGAGAAAAACATAATTATTAAACTTCCTTTTTGTGTAATGAGACATAAAATGATGCAATTGGAAGCATCTGGGGAATAGCTTACATTTAGTACCCCTGTTATAATTTTTGTGAATCAAAGTTTTAATGTTGGGATTTCCAAGATGGCAAGCTGTAGGAAGGCTGCTTCTCATTTGGCTCCGTGACCAGATGAAAAAACTCCAGGACAGCTCCATTGCTACAAGGTGCATTTTGGGGAAAATCATCACAAGAACACCCTGCTACTTAGGGGAGCTTTTTGGATGATCAGAGATTTGGGTGCAGCAAGTGGAAAAGAGGGATTATATCCATCCCAGCAGGGACACAGCAGCTGCAGCTGTGAATGCCATTGCTCCCAAACAGCAAGGGAGTGGGAGAGGGGCCAAACCATAACATGCAATCCAATCTGCCACAGAGAAGCCAAGTTCTATAAGGAAACGTGCATTGGGCTCAACTAGAGACAACCCTACTGTACCTCCACTGCTATGGGGAGAACAGCATCTCTCAACTGCCTGCAAAGAAGTGAAAATCAGGAGCCTTATGGATCAGACTGCCTGTGGGAGTGAGTCAGCAGTACAGAGCAGGCTACTCTGCAGCTGTACCAGGAGCCAGTCATAGTTCACAGGCTGAACCAGGAAGAGGTTCTCACTTTGTTTAGGGGGATTTTGGGTTTGTGGAGCATAGGGGAGCCTTGCTCAGCCCTGACCACCCTCACCCTACTGGAAGGCTCACTTGATAAGCTAAACTCTTAGAGTCCTCAGTCTGAGCTCAAAAATCCTGGAGGTCCAGGAGTACAACCAGCAGAAAGAGCATTGAAAGCATTTCAAGCCACCCCCCTGTGCAAAAAAGCCTTAAGATTCCTGAGTTTCAGATTCCCAGGGAGGCTGGCAAAGACCAGCCCTCAGGGAATTCCTTAATTTGATCTCAGAAATCTCCACCTAGAAAGCCCAGGAGTCTGAGGACATCCAGTCCTCTTTTTGAAATCAATTTTGAGACTGAGAGACCCTGCTAACAAAACTCAGGATGACAGTGAACATCTGCTCCCAAGTGTACAGAGACAACCTCAGTGACCATAGTTCCAAGTTCTCATTAAGAACTTTTTATTTTTAAAATTTTTTTCTTTCCTATTTTTGACATGTATTTGAGTGCCAACTGGAGAAGCTGATTGGTTCATGGACATATAAAAATACTAGCTGTTTTTAGTTTTTTGTTGTTGCTTGTCTTTTTTTTTTTTTT